>UESW01002667.1:0-52922 GCA_900491605.1 Calamus simplicifolius | reverse complement strand
GATCTCGATCTTCCTCCTTCGATGGATCTGATTGATCTTCTCCTCCTCTCGATATATCTTGATTGATCTTCCTCCTCTCGACATATCTTGATTGATCTTCCTCCTCTCGACATATCTTGATTGATCTTCCTCCTCTCGATGGATCTTGATTGAGTTCTTCCAATCAATGAGCCATCGCACTCTGATGGTGTATGCCCTCAGGATGTGCTTTGATCAGCTTATTTGGTTTTTCTTTCGATAACCTTGTTGAAAGCCTTAGAAAGAGTTCCATATTATACTCAAATCCCTTCACCGCGTTCAACATTTAAGGAAGGGGCTGTTATCACTTCTTAATTAGTGAAACGAACATTTAAGGAGGGGGGCTGTTATCACTTCTTAATTAGTGAAATGATAGTAATAAAATAAGGACCATTAAAAGCGACGGGTTATTACATTTATGTGAAAAAAACTGTGTTTTTTTAGAAGCTAGAGAACAAACGGAACTCACTTTCAGTTCTCTCCCTCTCTCTCTCTCTCTCTCTCTGTCCCCTTCCGCACAACCGCGTCCCAGGCCACTCGGTTGAATGGTGAGCGAGGAACACGCGCAAGACCTGCATGGTAATCGGAAACACGTACATCTGTAAAGAAAATGGGAGCGCTAGGAAATATCAACGACGCAGGCCTCAGTGCATGCTGACTGCTAAACCATGCATCTGTGGCACCAAGGGCGTGAGGGTGCCGTTACCAGTAGCATCCGAGCAGATCGGCCCTGGCGAACCGGCTTTCCTTTTTCCAACAGTCTCCCCTCAGAAGAGACATGACACATGTTGGTGCTGGCTCAGTCCAGTACAAAACCTATCACATTGTTGTTACGATTCCAGCGCAGAAGACTTCAAGCCCCACCAACCACTGCAAAATCAAGCACCTCGCATGCAGAACCAACGTGACAACTCGCCAGATCGAGTTACTATCGCAGCACCAAGCCCCAACCAATGTCGATATATCAAACTGATCATAAGAAAGAACAGAAAACTTCTCTTGAGATGCATGGTTGTACAAAACGCAAAAAGGCAAAGGATTCCAGTTGCCGTTACAGCTAACTCAATGAAATGGAAACCTAGTGATGACGCCAAATCACCGGCCTCGAGCGTGCGGTCGCCTCCTCCAGCGAGCTCCTCATGCCTGCAAGCAAGTCCCGGGGGCCGGAGATTCCAGCGGGGACCCTTCGACGCTCAAGTCAGTGGTATGGGCATCAGCCGTGAGCTTGAGGAAGCTCGAAAGAGAAAGAGAGAGATGGCTCCGAGAGAGAGATCTCTCGTTGTGAGCGTTAAGGGGTGTCATGAGCGTGTTACCTGGTCGGGAGTCCCTCTTACCCATCTTATAGGCGCTTAAGATTTTGTCTAGCTTGAGTGGTTGAAGCCTTGTAATGATGACCTTGATGGGTGAAGTGTCAGAGCTGACGTATGTGAGGCATGGGGTTCAACCACTTTGTCAGAGTATTTAAGGTGATGGCAGCAATGGCAGAGCTTGCCTCCTCCTCTGATATGTCAAGACTGCAGGTCAAGTCCCATCAAGGTCGGTGGCTGTAGCTGGTTGGTGGGTCCTGTTCCATCGGAGAGGGAAAGCAAGGGCCGTCTGGCTGGGACAGGCCGGGGCCGGCTAGGAAGGTGCCGGGGCCGCCTGGCTTGGACAGGCCGGGGCCGGCTAGGAAGGTGCCGGGGCCGCCTGGCTTGGACAGGCCGGGGCCGGCTAGGAAGGTGCTGGGGCCACCAGGCTGGGACAGGCCGAGGCCGGCTGGAAGGTGCCGGGGCCGCCTGGCAGGGACAGGCCGGGGCCGGCTGGAAGGTGCCGGGGCCGCCTAGATGGGACAGGCCGAGGCCGGCTGGAAGGTGCCGGGGCCGCCTGGCTGGGACAGGCCGGGGCCGGCTGGAAGGTGTCGGGACCGGCTGGCTTGGACAGGCCGGGGCCGGCTATGAAGGTGCCAGGGCCGCCTGGCTGGGACAGGCCGGGGCCGGCTAGGAAGGTGCCGGGGCCGCCTGGCTAGGACCGGCTGGGGCCGGCTGGAAGGTGCTGGGATCGCCTGGCTTGGACAGGCCGGGGCCGGCTAGGAAGGTGCCAGGGCCGCCTGGCTGGGATAGGCTGGGGCCGGCTGGAAGGTGCCAGGACCGGCTGGCTTGGACAAGCCGGGGCCGGCTGGAAGGTGCCGGGGCCGCCTGGCTGGACAGGCCGGGGCCGGCTGGAAGGTGCCGGGACTGGCTGGCTTGGATAGGCCGGGGCCGGCTAGGAAGGTGCCGGGGCCGCCTGGCTGGGACAGGCCGGGGCTGGCTGGAAGGTGCCGGGACCGCCTGGCTGGGACAGGCCGCGGCTGACTGGAAGGTGCCGGGGCCGCCTGGCTTGGACAGGCCGGGGCCGGCTAGGAAGGTGCCGGGGCCATCTGGCTGGGACAGGCCGGGGCCGGCTGGAAGGTGCCGGGGCCGCCTGGCTGGGACAGGCCGGGGCCGGCTGGAAGGTGCCGGGGCCGCCTGGCTTGGACAGTCTGGGGCCAGCTCGGAAGGTGCCGGGGCTGCCTGGCTGGGACAGGCCGGGGCCGACTGGAAGGTGCCGGAGCCGCATGGCTTGGACTGGCCGGGGCCGGCTAGGAAGGTGCCGGGGCCCCTGGCTGGGACAGGCCTGGGCCGGCTGGAATGTGCCGGGGCCACCTGGCTGGGACAGGCCGGGGCCGGCTGGAAGGTGCTGGCTTGGACAGGCCGGGGCCGGCTAGGAAGGTGCCGGGGCCGCCTGGCTGGGACAGGCAGGGGCCGGCTAGAAGGTGCCGGGTCTGCCTGGCTTGGACAGGCCGGGGCCGGCTAGGAAGGTGCCGGGGCCGCCTGGCTGGGACAGGCAGGGGCCGGCTAGAAGGTGCCGGGTCCGCCTGGCTTGGACAGGCCGGGGCCGGCTATGAAGGTGCCGGGGCTGCCTGGCTGGGACAGGCCGGGACCGGCTGAAAGGTGTCGGGGCCGCCTTGAAGCCATCGGCCGTTCGGGCTGTCGGCCTTGGAGGCTCGGAGTAGGATGTTGTGAATGTACCCCGAGACTGATGGGGGTTCTCGGGGTAGGATGTTGTGAATAGACCCCGAGACCGACGGGGGGTCTCGAGGTAGGATAGTGTTGATGCACCCCGAGACCGGCGGGGGGTCTCGGGGTAGAATGTTGTGAATGGACCCCGAGACCGACGAGGGTCTCGGGGTAGGATGTTGTGAATGGACCCCGAGACCGATGGGGGTCTCGGGGTAGGATAGTGTTGATGCACCCCGAGACCAGCGGGGGGTCTCGGGGTAGAATGCTGTGAATGGACTTCGAGACCGACGGGGGGTCTCGAGGGAAGTGGCCCACGTAGCTTGGATGTGGATGACGATGCGGAGGTCGAGATGGACCTTGAAGGTCGAAGCGGGGCTCTGTCAGCTTCCTTCATGGTTCCCTAACAGCGTTGGATCAGCTACATCACCTAGCTAGTCCGGGTTTAGCAAGCAAGCTTTGCCCACTGCGATAATAAATAGTACATTGTTTTTGGAGCTGGCTGCAAAGTTTGAACGCGGGTAACTTTGTCGTGTCCTAACATCGGGAAAAGTTAATAGGATAGAAATCTTATGAATTGATGAAAAAAAAAGGGAAAGTCTTAGCTGGCTAAAGGGTGAAAAATTGAGAAGTTTGAGCCGAAGATACAGGGATGATGATACGCTGCTTTGGAACGGTGGCCACAATAACTGCACCGGGCTTCTAATTAATGACATGACACCACTGTCATGATTGCGTTATGCTATAACACGGTTAATTAATTGGTGATATAGAAATATATCGGTATTAAAATTATAAGATAACACAATATAAACAGATATATATAGATGTTTAAATTGGATAGATACCAAGCCATCTGAAAGTTGGGTTGGCGGTGATAATTGCCAAAGGATCAGAAAATACGCTGTAAATTTACTTGTTTATTATACATACTAAGTTATAGATGTACTATTCTGAAGGTCAAAATAAAGTAGACGTTACAAAACTACACGTCCATCAGCGATTGTTAGTGAGGATAGGGGTGGGTTCCTATAACCCCCCAGCATTTATTTAAGGAAACCTGCCACCTAGAGTTTATTATGACATTTAGCGTGTCTGATGGGTTTTCCGAGTCCCTAGACCGAGGCATCGCGTGATGTTTATAATGAGTTGGAGGATGACTCCCTCCTGGAATCGGGTGCTCATCTCCTCCAGATAATCTCCTACCCATCCTCCTAATGCCTGTGAGAGAGAGAGAAAGAGTGGATCGGAAGAACTTCGAAGCTATCAGCGATCCCGTGAATCTCTCAACAATAGGCGCTGCCCTTCCGGACTTTGTTCTCCATGATTAGAGTCGAATTCGAAGACCAAAGCTTGGATTTCCACCGCATTGTCTTCTATTGCTTGGGGAAACTTTAATGGTCGCTGAAATATGTTCGATTTTGGTGAGTTCTACTGCTCGAGGGACCATAAGTTTGAGATTTTGCCCATTGGATCTCGTTCCGAGCCCAGTGTGAGGAAAGAGATTGTTTAGCATGAGAGCTCAAGATTTTGGTGGTTCTTTTGGAAGGAGGATTTGTTTGGTGTTGTCTTGATGTTCTGTGGACTGCTCGTGATGAAGTGCCATAGAGTTCTTATGGTGGAGGGAGTCACGGAGGCTTGTGTTAGGGCTTTTAGGATGGATAGAAAGAGACATCCAGCATGACTCTATGGCCCTGGAAGTTTGTGCCTTTCTCCATTTGTCTATGAAAGAGAAGTCTATGAGAAACGCAAGAGAAATCTATTACAACTCTGTGACCATGGAGGCAGTATTGGTGCTACAGCACATGTCATAGGGGGTGGCCACTACAATTTTTGCTGAAGCTGGAGTTAGTGGAGCTACTGGAGTTATGATTGTACCTAGATGTCTAAATACCTGGTTAACCATTTGGGATTAGCCTACCGAGGTAAGTAAGTCTATTTATAATTAATAATTTATAACTCATGGTTTTATAGTTTCAAGTATATTATGAGATAAGGAAAATGGAAGTTTATTTGGTTTGATTATTTTGAATGGTACCATAAATCTACATATGTGCATTTATTATGACTATAGTAGCTGATAATATTTTGAAAGAAATAGTTTCTTGGTGTATGTGCAAAAATATAAATTCTTTGATTTGCAAAATATGTTGGGATGACCATATGCATTTGCTAATAATGTACAAACCACTGTATATAAAATATGAGAAATTGATGCATAATGAATGACATGTAAGTATGATGATAACATTGTGATAGACTAGTATGTATCGCTGCGGTTCTCATTTGGCCTCACACATATGTAGGGTGTGTTCTGTTTGAGTATGTATGGCCTCACATATCTAGAGGATGTGTTCTGATTAATTTGTAGGGCCGTGGGACACATACAAAAATAATAATTACATAAACAGTGGGTTTGTTTACATTACAGGTATTTATTGCATAATCTGGTAAGTAAGCCAAATATAATAATTTCATAATTTATAAATGGTTGTATTTATAGTTTTATGCATATTTATGAAATAGAGTTTTATTGATTATTTTGGAAATTGGTAAGCTGTACCATATGAATCTAATTGCATATTTGTTATAATAGTTGATATTATTTGCAAAGTGAAATTGATTATATGCAATGGTTAAAAAGGTACGAACCACTGTTTTTGTGTTATGAGAGAATTATGCTTATGATGATGCATAATATGTGACATGCATGTGTAAAATGATTTGAATTATATTTATATGTGTTACCGCGGTTCTCCTTTGATATGGCATGTGGAGGCCACGCACATCTAGAGGATGTGTGCTGATTGATATGGCATGTGGAGGCCACGCACATCTAGAGGATGTGTGTAGATTGATGGAGGCATTGCAGGGCCGTGGGACACATATGATATAATATAACAATGATTAAATATAAACAGTGGATTTGAATTATATTTATATGTGTCGCCGCGGTTCTCCTTTGATATGGCATGTGGAGGCCACACACATCTAGAAGATGTGTGCTGATTGATATGGCATGTGGAGGCCACGCACATCTAGAGGATGTGTGTAGATTGATGGAGGCATTGCAGGGCCGTGGGACACATATGATATAATATAACAATGATTAAATATAATAGTGGATTTGTTTATAATGCATATTCTTGTATTTGTTTTACAAGCCTCCATGATTATTTTGACTTAATGATATGCATGATTATGATAGCATGTTAATTAAATTGGAAGTTTCTATGAAAATTATGACTTGATAATATCTTGAGAGATAAGATGATATATGACTATTTTATGTCATTATTATAGGCTTACTTATTGAGTGTGAGCTCATATAAATCTCACAATGTTTTTCAGAGCCTCGGGATTAAGATGAAATTATGGGGTAGATGGAGCTTCAGTTAAATAAAATAGTTCCATAGTGTTGATGTAACCCCAGTAATTTTTGTGTGTAGGGCTTGTAGCCCAAAACTTATATTAGTGGTTTGTAATAAAGTATGGATTTGGATTGACTTATTATACTATTGCCTTATAATGATCGATGTGTAAATTTTGGGACGCCTTGCATGCCCAGCATGCGGCGGGTTGTCACCCTAGCTCAAACTTTTTTGGGTCCGGGGCATGACATTTCCCCACATTTAATTAGCCCCCTCCTCCTTAGTCCTTACATACAGTGGCTTTCGGTTTGCTGTGGTGTGTGAAGAGGACTGATTTTGGCCTTGACCACAACCTCCCCTTGCCAACACCTCAACACCATCTTCCTTTCATAAGTTCTATATCTGGGGTTGCTATTTTGTCCCTACTCATCTCGTCTAGGCCTTTTAGCGTGAGGAAGAGGAGATGGCAATGGAGTTAGAGACGAGGGAGATGGAGGAGATCAAAAAGGCTATGGCGGCGGATGTGATGAAGGAGAAAGTCTACCCTGCTGCACTCCACTCCCATGAGGACATCGTCAATAACAAGGCTCTGTTCATGGATTCTCTTCGCCGCTTTCACTCCTTTATGGGCACAAAGTTCTCGTATATAGGACTTGTCATGCTTTTGATTCTCTTTCTTCTTCTTCCTTCGCTCCTCTGATCTCCCTTTTGTGTTTTTAGATTTTTATTTATATCGTATGGGCTATGATGATCTCTTTCTTCTTTGATGGTGAAGGGCACCCGTGTTAGGAGGAAAAGAAATTGATTTGCACCTTTTGTATAATGAAGTGACTCAAAGGGGCGGTCTTGACAAAGTATCTCTATCTTCCCTTCTACTGTTTATCTGATCTCCATGGCATCTTAGATATGCAAATCGTTTTCAGATATAATTAACGATGTTTTATAATACCATTCTACATATTATTGTTGTTAAATTCAATAAATGTAGGTGGTTTTAGAGAAGAAGTGGAAGGAGATAATGGTGTCTTTCAATTTTCCTCCGACTACAACAAGTGCGTCCTTTGTTTTAAGGAAGTACTATTTGAGCCTGCTCCATCACTATGAACAAGTGTACTATTTTGGAGCCTAGGGGCATCCTATCCCTCCTTCTGGTAAGTATAGGTGATACTATCAATTTTATGATATACAATTCTTTTTTTTCTTCTGGAGCATCGTTGGTTTACTTTTATCAAAAAAGAAGAAGTTTTATTATTTTTTACAAAAAAGTACAACAAGAAAATAAATTTTTTATCTCAAACTAGATAGAGGGACTTGTTGGTCCAGATAGCAACCCAAGAGGGGGGTGAATTGGGTTTTTCAAAAATTAAACTCTTTTGAATATGTAACCCCCAAGCGGAAATAAAAACTTAGATTCACAGATTTAAACTAAGCAACTATAAGTGAAGAGTTGAAGATAAAGAGACAATCACGGCAAACACAATAGATTTTATAGTGGTTCGGTGTACCTACACCTACGTCCACTCCCAAGTACCTCTTGGGTCCACACTATAATCAAACTGATTACAGCAGAGTTGTTTTGCAAGCTCACAACTCAAACTTATTGTTTTCCCGGGCGCACAACGAACCCAGCTGGTTTTCAAGGCTCACCAGCACAAAACCTAAACCACAAGCAAATGCTTGCACAAGGCTAACTGCCTCAACTGAATCAATCACCAGATTGACCCAGCAAACAATGTAATGAGTTTACAAAAGCAAACTGCTCCTTCAATGAGCAAATATACAATAATGAAACAATAAATAGAGATTAGGAACCAAAGCCTGATTCGAAGATCTTGGTGGCTTCTTCCTTCTCTTCCTTTGAATGGATCTTCCTTTGGATATGCTCTTGAGGTTCAGAAGATTGAAAAACTAGGGCTTCTCCCTTCTTTTGAGATTTCTTCTAAGTAGAACAGCAAAGGCTTGGAATCTCTTTCTCTTGGGGAATGAGTATGATCTTTCCTTACAGGTTTTCCTCTTTTCTTTTCTGATAGATCTCAAGGATTTTCTCTATTCTTTTCTTTTTGCCTCTTTCTTGATTTTTCTTCTCTCTCTTTTGGGATGCAATCACCCCTCTTCTTATAGATTCGATTAATCCATAAATAGTGCAAAACTATCCGTTAGAAGCAAGTGAAAAAGGATTAGATCCATAAATAACAATAGCCGTTGGGATTAAAATTGATAAAGTTAAAGTTTAGAGTCGTTCTGACAGTTCTGGAGCCGTGTCTGACATTCTGGAGTCGGCTCTGGCTTTTCTGGAGTCGGCTCTAACTCGAAATAATTTAATCCGCTCGATCTGGAGTCGTCTCTGACTTTTCTGGGGTCGACACAAAATTCTTCTGGAGTCGACTCTAGCAGTCCGGGAGTCGACTCTAAGTCGTGGCCTGAAAATCCAACGTTCTGTTGTTTCTGATAGAGTCGGCTCTCACAGTCCCGGAGTCGACTCTAAGTCCGTGCCGTTTTCGGAGTCGGCTCTGCGATTCCATGTGTCGACTCTAATGTCTGCAGTCTTACCTTGACATTAGATTCAACCAGAACTTGATTTTCCTTCTTGATTTTGATCATGAATTAGACTTATAAACTGAAAGACTTAATCAAAATCATTAGTAACATCAAATGTTATACTCAAATAGTTTTGTTAATCATCAAAATCCTCAATTGGGTCAACAATCTCCCCCTTTTTGATGATGACAAAAACTTTGAGTATATGCATTAAAGAAATTCATTTGAATTGAAAATTTAAAGCTTAGAGACTTTGTAATAGAGAATTTGATGCCAATATTTAAAATGAATAAAACATGACATCAATCAAAATGATTCAGCTTTTATATGGAGAAATTTATTAAGCTCCCCCTGCATTGAATAACTCCCCCTATGTAGATAGACTGAATTACCTTAAAAAATCTCATTCTTTCTATTCTCAGAATTGTTCTTCATTGTCTTTCATCTTCTTAAAAATTCTCTTTCCTTTTTATGCATTATACACTCATCTCTCCCCTTTTTTGTTATCAACAATAAGGTGAGTTTTAAAGCAAATAAGGAATGTTATCAAAGCGAGGATGTTGGTTCGAATAAAGATTGACATTCATTGACATTCAATCAAAGACAAATTTGTAATAAAAGTGTAATATTCATTCAACCATTTGTACTCCAAAGCAAGATCTATTACATGTATTAAAAAAAGTATAAATCCTATATACATGCTAAGAAAGAAAACAAGAAATCCTAAGATACAACCTAGGATCAAATATGCTTGTACACTATTTTCTTTAGATGTCCGATCATCTCCATAACATCATCTTTTTGGGTTTTCTTAAAGCTTTCAAGACATGCTTCAATCTGAGACAAGGTCAATATCTTTCTTTAGTTGACTTGTAGCATGAAGATACTTTCCAGAACCGTCAGCAATCCCTTCCCTTTCAAAAATACTATGAAGATCAGTACTAAAGGATTCGACAGAATTGCTAAGTGAAAAAGAAATCATGTCGAGTCTTGAATTAATCTCATCTTTTAGTTGATTGAACTCTTCTCTTAATTTACATATCATTTGTTCTACACTGTCATACTCAGCAAGTAAAGCCCTGAGCTGACCAATTTGCTCCTCAGAAAATCTTTCTGATGCCATTGCTGACTGATGTGGAAGTTGAGAGCTTGGTCCAGCTTCTGAGGGTCCAGCAGGTGGTCCAGTAGAAGGTCCAGCAGAAGATGGTCCAGCAGAAGGTTCAGGAATGTCTTCTCCTCTGACTTCCTCAACTCTAACTCCTCAGCTCTGGCCTCATGTCCTCTTTTAATCCAGTTTCCATTCTCTTTTCTAAAGCCCATTCGGTGAATAGTAGAGACACTATAATAATCTGTATGTCTTAACTTCCTTAGTGGCTCATTGTCCATTATAAGAACACCTTGGCTTCTGAAAACTAAAGTTAAAACCATACCATATGGCAATGTTGATCTTTTCTTAGTAGCTGCCTCCGCCATATAGCCTATCATCATCTCAGCAAGATTTAAGGGTCTACCAGTGAGTATGCAGTCCATTAATAAAACGTCTCGCTCCGAGACATACTCAAACTTCCGATTTTAGGAAAAAGAATCCTCCACAGATATTGTGAAGCAGTCTGAGTTCTAAATTAAGTTGATTTGCTAAAATTTCCTCAAACTCAGAGACTTCTCTTCCTAACATCCTTGATAGAGCTCCTCCTCTATCTTCATGATGATATTCAATAAGTCCAACAGTAGGCATTTCCAATAAATTACCAAGAATTCGGCTGTGATGACTACTTTTGTTCCTCTTACAACACTTACTAATCCTCCCTCTCCTCTACTTAAATCATTATAAAACTCTCTTACTAGGGCGGGGTAGGTAGGAATATCCAAAGAGCAGACCTTCTCCCATCCCATTTCTTGCAACAATCGCCCAATAGCAAAGCCTTCGGAAATAAAGAAGTTGAAATCGACTTTCCTTCCGGTTGTAATGGCCTTACCAGCTAATTGGTCGACTTTTGGAGAAGATGGTGAGGGTGGAGAGTCATCTTGGGTGGCAGATGAAGAAGATGACGAAGGTTGCCTCCGATTTGAACGGCGCTTCGTCGGAACAGTCGAACCACCAATGGTAGCACGCCTTTTGGGAGCCATTGGATTCGATTGGAAGAGTAATCAAGGGTTTTGAGGGATTTGGAGGGTTTGGAATCAGTTTGGAATGGCTTGAGAAAGGTTTAGGAGACGATAGAAATCGTTTGGGGTCGACTCCGCCCTTTTTATTTTGACCTAGTTCCACTTAGAGTCGACTCCCGAAAATGAGGTGTCGGCTCCGAACCAGAGAATCTGTCAGCGCCCGAATTAGAGTCGGCTCTACAGAAGCCAGAGTCGGCTCTAATTGCCCAGACAGAACATCAAAATAAGAAGGTGTCGACTCCACAAACTGAAGGTGTCGACTCCACAATAGTTTCAGAGAAAAATCAGATTTTCAAGGATCTGAAACTGATCAAATTAATCATCAAACTCTAGATAAGTGTTCCTTAACAATTGGGGAAACAATAAATCAACTTTCTAGATAAATTTCCTTATTGAACATAGAGGATTTTCAAGAAATTATAGAAGTCTAGATAGTTGTTGTCCTTAGGAGTTTCAGAAAATTATTCTAAAGGATCACAAACTCCTAATTCTCCTCTAAGATAGCAAAATCTCTCCTCACTCAAAGGTTTGGTAAAATATCAGCTAATTGATCATTAGTATTAACATATTCAAGACAAACATCTTTGTTAGTTACATGTTCTCTAATAAGTGATGTCTAATTTCAATGTGTTTAGTTCTTGAATGTTGAATTGGATTTTTAGTTAGATTGATAGCACTAGTATTATCACATTTAATAGGTATTTTATCAAGTGTGATACCATAATCTTCAAGTTGTCGCTTAATCCAAAGGATTTGAGCACAGCAACTTCCAGCTGCAACATACTCTGCCTCAGCAGTGGATAATGCAACCGAATTTTGCTTCTTGCTAAACCAAGAGATTAAGTTACTTCCTAAAAGTTGGCATACCCCACTTGTACTCTTTCTATCTAACTTACAACCAGCATAGTCAGAATCAGAATAAGCAATCAATTTTAAGGTTGAGTCTCTAGAATACCATAATCCTACATTTTTAGTTCCATTTAAGTATCTAAAGATTCTTTTAACAGCAAGTAAATGTGATTCCTTAGGATTAGATTGATATCTTGCACATAAGCAGACAGAAAACATGATATCTGGCCTACTTGCAGTTAGATAAAGAAGTGATCCAATCATACCTCTGTAATGCTTCTGATCTACTTTCTTACCTACTTCATCCTTGTCCAGCTTGCATGAGGGACTCATTGGCGTACCAAGAGGTTTAGCAGATTCCATACCAAATTTCTTGAGTATTTCCTTTGTATACTTTGTTTGGTTAATGAAAATTCCCGCTTTCTCTTGTTTGATTTGAAGTCCAAGGAAGAAGTTTAGTTCTCCCATCATGCTCATCTCGAATTCTCCCTGCATTAGCTTAGCAAATTCTTGACAAAGAAGATTGTTAGTAGCACCAAATATAATGTCATCAACATAAATTTGAACGATTAATAAATCCTTTCCTTTTCTTTTTAAAAACAAGGTTTTATCAACATTTCCTCTAGAAAAGTCATTTTCAATTAAAAATTTACTTAATCTATCATACCAAGCTCTAGGTGCTTGCTTTAAACCATAAAGTGCTTTGTGTAGTTTGAAGACGTGGTTTGGAAATTCATGATCTTCAAAACCAGGAGGTTGTTCAACATAAACTTCCTCATTTATAAAACCATTTAGAAATGCACTTTTAACATCCATTTGAAATAAGTTGAAATTCATATGACATGCAAATGCAAGTAGTAGCCTAATGGCTTCTAATCTAGCAACAGGTGCAAAAGTTTCATCAAAATCTATACCTTCTTCTTGATTATATCCTTTTGCAACTAGTCTAGCTTTGTTTCTAATTACTATGCCATTTTCATCTAATTTATTTCTAAATACCCATTTAGATCCTATTATAGGGTGATTTTTAGGTCTTTCAACTAGGGTCCAAACTTGATTTCTAGTGAATTGGTTTAACTCTTCCTGCATTGCTAACATCCAATAACTATCTTTTCGGCTTCCTCTATAGTCTTAGGTTCTATATGAGATACAAATGCAAGATGATTATTGATATCTCTCATTGATGATCTAGTCCTTACACCTTGAGATGGATCACCTATGATTAGGTCCTTAGGATGACCATAAGCATATCTCCAATCTCTAGGTAGATCTTGATCATTTTGAACAGTATCAATACCATCATCCTTAGGTGAGTCATCATCCTTAACTTCAGGTTCTGATCTGAAGATACATTTAATTTTTCAATATTCTTTCAATCAAAGATGTATCTTCCTCATCATCAATTTTATCTGAACTTGATGCTAAAGACTCATCAAACACTATATGAATGGATTCTTCTACAACTAAGCTTTTCTTATTAAATACTCTATATGCTTTGCTAGATGTAGAATATCCTAGGAAGATACCTTCATCAGACTTTGCGTCAAACTTCCCAAGATTATCCTTACCATTGTTATGAATAAAACATCTACAACCAAATGCATGAAAATAACTTAAATTTGGTTTCCTATTGATCCAAAGTTCATAGGGAGTTTTCTTAAGGATAGGTCTAATTAGGGCTCTATTTAGAATGTAACAAGCTGTGTTTATAGCTTCCGCCCAAAAATATTTTGGAAGTTGGCTTTCACATAGCATGGTACGGGCCATGTCTTCTAAAGTCCTATTCTTCCTTTCTACAACTCCATTTTGTTGTGGTGTTCTAGGTGCAGAGAAGTTATGATGTATGCCTTTTTCAAAACAGAATTTTTCAAATAAGTGATTTTCAAATTCAGTTCCATGATCACTTCTAATAGACACTATGGTAGTGTTTTTCTCATTTGTGACTTTCTTAACAATTTCATGAATATTGAGAAAGTCTCATCTTTGTGAGCCAAAAACATTACCCAAGTGAATCTAGAGTAATCATCTACTATCACTAGACCATATTTCTTTCCTCCTAGACTTGTGGTTCTAGTAGGTCCAAAAAGGTCCATGTGTAGTAGCTCTAGTGGCCTAGTAGTTGAAACAACATTCTTAGATTTGAAAGAAGTTCTTGTTTGTTTTCCAAATTGACATGCATCACATATTCGATTATTTTCAAAATTTAGACTAGGAATACCTTTAACTAAATCCATTTTTAATAATTTGAAATTAGGTGTGTGCTTGCATGACCTAATCTACGATGCCATAGCCAACCAATCTCATTCATTTAGCATTATCAGCAACTAAGCAATGATTACTTGGAGATAAATTACTCAAATCAATTAAGTACACATTGCCATAGCGTTTACCAACAAGAATAATGCTATTATCAATGGGATTAGTAACAGTGCAAACAGAAGCTTCAAAGGAACTTTGAAACCTTTGTCACACAGTTGGCTAATACTTATTAGATTATGTTTAAGTCCATCAACATATAAAACATTATCAATATGAGTAGATGGAGTAATTTGAATCTTACCAATGCCCATGATATGGCCTTGACCATTATCACCAAAAGTAACTACTCCACCTCTTTTTGATTCAAGGGTGATGAATTGATCTTTGTCACCCGTCATGTGTCTTGAGCAACCACTGTCCAGGTACCATTTTCTTTTCAGTCTGATGGCTGCAAGACACTCCTGCAAAACATTTATGTCTTAATTTTAGGTACCCAAGCCTTCTTGGGTCCTTCATGGTTAGAAGCATTAAAAATTCCTTTGGGAACCCAAATCATCTTTTTCTTTTATGTGAAGATTTACACATATATGATTTATGTCCTTTGTTCCACATTTAAAACAAGTAATGTTTAATGATTTTTCAGCATGTACAAAAATATTTTTCAATGATTTTTGCTTTTTAAGTGGATTATATCCTAATCCAGCTTTATCAAAAACAGCCTTTTGATTTTCCAAAATCATATTAAGTTTGATAGAGCTTAGTGTAAATTTATCAACTATAGGCTTAAGTCTATCAACTTCATTTTTCAAACTTTCTTTTTCTTTTATTAAAAGTTCTTTATCAACAACATGCTTTTCATTTTCTAATGATAGTTTTTGCATTTGAGTTTTCAAATCTTTGTTCTTTGAACTTAGGTTTGCAAAATCATCCATTAATTCATAAAAAGCACTATGTAATTCATCAAAAGTGAAGTCATCAAGAAAACTCGGACTTACCTCATCATTGTCCGCCATGAAGCATAGATTGGCCATTTCACTCTTTTCTTCTTCTTCGGAACTTGAGCTTTCCGAATCGCTCCATGTGGCCATCATTGCCTTCTTTTTGAACCTCCGGGTGCCTTTCTTTAGTTGAGGGCATTCAGATTTAAAGTGACCCGGCTTCTTGCATTCAAAACAAATAACTTCCTTTTCTTTGCCCTTGTCCTCATCTTTTCTTGCAAAGGGCTTTTTCTTTTCAAACTTCTTCTTCTTCATGAATCTTTTAAATTTTCTTGTGATGAGTGCCATGTCCTCATCATCACTTTCATCTTCAGATTCATGAGGCTCTTCCATATATTCAGAAATCTTAAGAGCCATATTTCTTTTCTTCTTTGACTCATCATCATCAACATGTTGCTTGATTTGAAGCTCATGAGTCATCAAGGATCCCAATAGTTCTTCTAGGGGTAGTGTACTTAGATCCTTTGCCTCTTGTATTGCCGTCACCTTAGCTTCCCAAGTCCTAGGCAAGGAACGCAAGACCTTTCTCACAAGATCAGAATTATCATAAGATTTACCAAGACTTTTTAAACCATTAACTATGTCAGTAAATCTTGTAAACATATCAGCAATAGATTCACATGCATCCATTTTAAACAATTCATATTTATGAACTAGCATGTTAATCTTGGATTCCTTGACTTGATTTGTTCCCTCATGGGTAACCTCAAGTCTATCCCAGATTTCCTTAGCAGAAATGCAAATAGATATGCGATTGAATTCATTTGCATCTAATGAGCAGTATAAGACATTCATTGCTTTGGCATTGAGTTGTGCCAATTTTCTATCATGTTCATCCCATTCCGTTTCCGGTTTAGGAATCTCCATGCCATTAACTCTAGCAGTGGGTGTGTGTGGTCCATTGACTATAATACTCCATAGATCATAGTCAAGTGCTTGAATGAATATTTTCATTCTAGCCTTCCAATAACCATAGTTAGAACCATTAAATAAGGGTGGTCTATTAGTAGATTGACCTTCGGAAAAAGATGAACCAGCTTGAGTTGCCATGTGGATCTTTGACTCTTGATCGTTAGATCAAATCAAATGAGCACTAGCTCTGATACCAATTGTTGGTCCAGATAGCAACCCAAGAGGGGGGGTGAATTGGGTTTTTCAAAGGTTTTTCAAGCAACAAAATCAAAGTTATAGTGACAACGAACCCAGCTGGTTTTCAAGGCTCACCAGCACAAAACCTAAACCACAAGCAAAATGCTTGCACAAGGCTAACAGCCTCAACTGAATCAATCACCAGATTGACCCAGCAAACAATAATGATTTTACAAAAGCAAACTGCTCCTTCAATGAGCAAATATACAATAATAAAACAATAAATAGAGATTAGGAACCAAAGCCTGATTCGAAGATCTTGGTGGCTTCTTCCTTCTCTTCCTTTGAATGGATCTTCCTTTGGATATGCTCTTGAGGTTCAGAAGATTGAAAAACTAGGGCTTCTCCCTTCTTTTGAGATTTCTTCTAAGTAGAACAGCAAAGGCTTGGAATCTCTTTCTCTTGGGGAATGAGTATGATCTTTCCTTACAGGTTTTCCCTCTTTTCTTTTCTGATGATCTCAAGGATTTTCTCTATTCTTTTCTTTTTGCCTCTTTCTTGATTTTTCTTCTTCTCTTTTTGGGATGCAATCACCCTCTTCTTATAGATTCGATTAATCCATAAATAGTGCAAAACTATCCGTTAGAAGCAAGTGAAAAAGGATTAGATCCATAAATAACAATAGCCGTTGGGATTAAAATTGATAAAGTTAAAGTTTAGAGTCGTTCTGACAGTTCTGGAGCCGTGTCTGACATTCTGGAGTCGGCTCTGGCTTTTCTGGAGTCGGCTCTAACTCGAAATAATTTAATCCGCTCGATCTGGAGTCGTCTCTGACTTTTCTGGGGTCGACACAAAATTCTTCTGGAGTCGACTCTAACAGTCCGGGAGTCGACTCTAAGTCGTGGCCTAAAAATCCAACGTTCTGTTTTTCTGATAGAGTCGGCTCTCACAGTCCCGGAGTCGACTCTAAGTCTGTGCCGTTTTCGGAGTCGGCTCTGCGATTCCATGTGTCGACTCTAATGTCTGCAGTCTTACCTTGACATTAGATTCAACCAGAACTTGATTTTCCTTCTTGATTTTGATCATAATTAGACTTATAAACTGAAAACTTAATCAAAATCATTAGTAACATCAAATGTTATACTCAATTAGTTTTGTTAATCATCAAAATCATCAATTGGGTCAACAGGACTAACTATATGAATCCTCTTTCTCTATTCTCGTTAGTTTTCAGAAATAATTCTGAATTAAATCATTTTTCTTTATATAGATTTTAATTTTTTTCTTTATTTTTTATATAATTTTTAATATTTTTTAAATCATTTATTCACACAAGTATATCTTTAGGCTTACATTACATATTTTCAAACCATCAAACCATTTAAATCGTTATTCTCTCAATTTATCCTCAATTGATGCTACCTCTATCTTTTATTAATGACTATATTTTATATTTTATATTTCTTATATTACCATATATTTATTTTAATATTCTCATTTTAGCTACATTCATTTTATGTATATATAATTTTATAATACTCAACATTTTATACCATAAATATATAATTGATTTTATATTTATTTTATAATATTTTTTTAACTTGATAGATGCTCTATTATTATATGATATTTTAGTTGTATTTCTTCATTTCATTCAACCTACTTTAATCCAATAAATAATATCATTCTCAATCTTTTTTTTATAAATAATTGATCCTAAATATTAAACATAATTACTTGTAGAAACTTTATGATCCCAATTTTTATTTTGCATCCATTCTATTTCTAATTATACTAAAAGTACTTTTTATGTATTCTATCTTTATTCTATTTAACTTGAAATTTTTATATTCTAATGCATTTTTGATAATTCTAACTTATAATTAACACCAGCCTTTGTTTCATCAATAGTATTATATTTATAAATAACATGCATCATGAGATATTATCGTGAATAAGCATTGGTAAACTTTTCTATATTTGAAGCAAAAGGATAAGATCAAGATTAATTATCCTTTTCATCATTAAATATATATTTTCTATTTATTTTTCTATTAATGACCTTATATTTTAAGTTGCCAAATATATTTTATTTTCTTAGAGTAACTTCTTTTCTTACACCCATCTATAAAAGGAATAAAAATTCTTACTTACTTGGTACCACGTCTAGGCTCGGTGTTCTTGGAGACCAACCTAATTACTTTTGTAAAACTTTCTGCTACACCTAAGATCCAATGTAGCCTAGCATTTCTAAAAACTATCCTAATCTCAATGATTTTTTCTATTAGATTTATGTTCATTAGATGCGACTATAGTTTTATACCAATTGTCAACCTACCATAACCTTTCTTCTTTGTCCAAACATGAGACCAACTATGTATAAAACTTTATATGTAGATGGGGTTGATTTATTTAAAACAATGTGTCATCAATTTATTAAGTCTTTAATATTTTGGTTAAGTGTATTGTGCCCTAGCTATTATGAGGAGAAATAAGAATAATGTGGGTGGTTGATATAGCTTTCACTAAGCAAGGCGCCTAAAGTCAAGCATGAACGCACACCAGATGCTTTCGATTCGATGATAAAGAAATCTGGGGGCAAGCAAAGAGCACAATCACAGCAGAAACGAAAAGGTGAATCAATCCCATATTTTAGAGTTTACATTATCACTGCTGCTTTAGCTATTTTCACTCATTGTATTAATTTATTTTTCTTTATAAATTAATACAATGACTACAGAAGGATCGGAAGAAATAGATTTATTTTTCTTTATAGTTCGAACCAACTATCAGAATGTTTACGAAGAACTCTTCATGTTATGCCATATGATAGAAGAATTTAGATAAAAGCTGAATTAATTGGATTGTTGTTACTGTTGAATTACCAAAATAATGATTATTATTTAATATGTTTAGTAATACAATGGTTATTATGGTAGTAACAACAGACAAATTGAGCTCTTATCCGGATATTTCTTCTCTATTATATCATGTGAATAGTTCTCAACAAGCATTTTATCAATAGTTACTTTAATACTCAAAAAATAATAATCATCGTTAAACATTACTGCAAATTTATTTGAGTAAAATGATTATTGATTATTAGTTTCAAATCTTCATGCTAAATCAAATGGATGTTTGCAATTATGTGAGTCACATATTCGAATGATATTCTTATCTTTCTGTTCTGGTGAGTTGCATATTCGAATAATATTCTTATCCTTTTGTCATGGCCTATTGACAATTTTTTTTTTCACTAGTAATAGCCATTATGACAACTCTTACGTTAGTCCTACAACAACCAATCTAGGGTTGCTTTCAACTATAACTATCATTATTTGTTATAATATTTGGTATCAGGTTTTTCAAGATTATATCGTTCATATTCCAAATGAAGAGATTCTATTGTCCAATTCCTGATGTTTGTGTGAGCCTTAGCTTCCTTTTAGATGTTGGTATTTTCAATGTGTGATTCTATTCCCTATTTGATAGTCTTTTTCCGAAGATTAAATTTAGCGAGTGGCCCAACCTCGAGACGATACTTTCCTCTAATAATACTGTATTAATCCCAAACTACAACAAAGAATGGATAGTTCGAGGCCGTTGATAAGCACATTTTAGGATGAACAGCCCAATTGGTGCTAGTGGAAGGCACCCATTCTCTTATATTAAACCAATCCTCAACCGCCATGGTGGAAGAAGTATTGAGCAAAGATGCGATGGTGATTGATGGTGCTCATTCGGATGATAACTATATGGAAGGGCTTATTGTTCCTAGTCTATATTCACAAAAAATATGATAAATCATACAAATTAGGGATGAAATAGGACTTATGTGCAAATAAAATAGATGCTAATGGATAAATAATTAAGTAATGAAGAATAAGTTTAAATGCTATCTTGCTGTGAAGGATATATATCCTTGAAGTAGATTGAGTCTTTTGTGGTCTATATATTCATAATACCATTTAACTATTCTTGATATGCAAATCTACAATGATTTATGTGTGCATGTAAGTTGATACTTAAAATTGGTATCCTCTAGTCATCTATTTATTTTTAAAGAATATTGATGTTATAAGAAGTATATGCATATAGTGTTAGCAAAGCAAATAGGGATACATTTATAGAGGAGTGATTTAAGAGATCTAGAGACTCTAAATTCAACTCTTGGTAGTGCATTTCCAAAGATCTATTCCTCCATGATTGTAATATGGGGAGGCCTTATATATGTCCCTTTTTCTCAAAAATGTGTTCAATAGATGGGGGCAAAGAAAAATAGAAGATAATAAACTCATGGTGCAAGATATAATATATAGTGATGCATCCAACAAATAGTAGCATCTGTATTGGATCTTCAAAATCATGGCATCTAACTAATTCAAAAATGAGAAATAATGAACTATCAATTCAACATAGCGTGTCCAAAGTAACTAAAATACTTAAAAAAACACTTAGAAGTTTGATGTTACAGATTATATTTTTAGAATAGGAAGTAAATATATTTGATTCTGATTCATAGGGATTGTTATAGATTGTATTTGTAGAATATGAAGTACATTGCATTTGTATAATAGGAAGTAAATATATTTGATTCTGATTTATATAAATTTGATGTAATTAGTTTTCCTTCCTAACATAGGATTTATAGCTTGTATATATATCTAAGAGATTGATGAATAAAAATACACAAAAATTACTTTCTTCTTTCTCTTTTTTAGAGTTCTAGTTATATTTCATGGTATCAGAGCTTTCGGGCTTATAACTTTTATTGAGTTTTTATTTTTGGCAATTTTTTTTGTTCTCACTGCCTACACCTAGGAAAGTGCCACTCATCGATCAACCTTTGCTCGGAGTTTCGTTGCTGAAATCTGATCCTTTTTCATTCGTTCTGCTTGCCTCAATATTCACAACAAGTTTACTATCTATTTGGGTCAGCATCTATTCGGTGTTGGATCTATTTTGGGACATGTTTGGATTCTTTGGATATTTTTAACTTTGTTATGGTTTTGGCTCTGTTATTTGATTGATATTTGATAATATGAAGGAAAAAAGTCTGTTATTATATCTGATGTGGTTCCTGTGATGTCAAAAATCATAAAACACAAACTTAATGGATCTAATTATTTATATTGGAGTAAAACTGTTAGACTTTATTTGCAGAGTATTGCTATGGATAATCATTTAATTGATGATCCATCTAGCGATGACTTGAAAACCTTATGGCTAAAAGAGGATGCTTGTCTATTTTTGCAAATACATAATTCTATTGATGGTGAGATGGTTGGTTTGATAAATCATTATGAATTTATGAAAGAATTGATGAATTATTTAAAGTTTGTATACTCTGGCAAGGAAAATATCAAACACACTTATGATGTATGCCAAATCTTTTATCGTGCAAAAAAAAAGTGACATATCCCTTACCGACTACTTTATAAATTTTAAGAAGACTCATGAGAAACTTAATATGCTACTTTCATTTTAAACTAATGTGAAAGTTTAGCAAGCTCAAAGAGAAAAGATGGCGATTATGAGCTTCTTGGCTGGTCTTCCTTCTGAGTTTGAGGCTGCTAAATCTTAAATATTTTCTTCATAGTCAGTTTCATACAAATGATTTAGGAACACTAAAGTATTTCTTGGGTATTGAGGTGACAAAAGTAAGAAATGGATCTTCTTATCTCAAAGAAAGTATGTGCTTGACTTATTGTCTGAAACAAAAAAAATTGAAGGCTAAACCATGTAGCACTTCAATGGTTCCTAATTTGTAGCTTACAAAAGATGGTGAGTTATTTGAAGATCCTAAGAGATATAGAAGATTAGTTAAAAAGTTAAACTATCTTACTATGACTTGTCCAGATATTGCCTATTCAGTTAGTATGGAAATCAATATATGTCTTTTCCAACTATTGATCATTAGAGAGTTGTAGAACAAGTTTTATGCTACTTAAATGGAGCTTCTGAGAGAAAAATCATGTAGGGCAATCATGATCATACTGGGATTGAATATTTTTTAGATGTTGATTCGGTAGGATTCAAAGAAGATTGAAGATTTACTTCATGGTATTGTGTATTTGTTGAAAAAAAATTGGTTTCATAAAAAAGTAAGAAGCAGAATATGATTTCATGTTCAAGTGCAGAATCATAATATAGGACTATAGCTAAGTCTATGTGTGAAATAATATGGATATATCAGCTCCTCACTGAAGTGGGCCTCAAGAGTTCAATACTAGCTAAGTTATGGTGTGACAATCAAGCTGCACTTCATATTGCATCTAATTCAGTCTTTCATAAACGAACTAAGTATATTGAGATTGATTGTCATTTTATTCGTGAGAAGATTCGGCAAGGTTTGATTTCTATAGGATATGTGAAAATAGGAGATCAATTGGGAGATATCTTCATAAAGGCTATAAATGGAGTTTGGATTGATTATTTTTATAACAAGCTGGGAATGATAAACATTTACTCTAGCTTGAGGGAGAGTGTTACAGATTATATTTCTAGAATAGAAAGTAAAAATATATATTTGATTCTAATTCATAGGGATTGTTACATATTGCATTTCTAAAATAGGAAAGGAAGTAGTTTGCATTTGTATAATAGGAAGTAAATATATTTGATTCTGATTTATAGGGATTTGATATAATTAGTTTTTCTTCCTAACATAGGATTTGTAGCTTGTATATATACCCAAGAGATTGATGAATAAAAATACATAAAAATTACATTCTTCTTCCTCTTTTTTAGAGTATTAGTTGTATTTCAACCATTATTAGAAAACTTTGAGAAAAGGTAATAGAAATCATAAATCAATAGTCAAACCAAATCCTTTTTATGAAACAAAAATAAAAATTTTAGTCATACAAGTTCTAAAGGCTCAAGATAATCAGTTCAACGAAGGTGATCGGAGTTGATTTGGAATGCACGTCCTTCTCTTAGACTACTTTGGTATGTGCTTGGATTCCATTAAGCTAGGCCACCTTGATTAAATACTAAATAGCCTACTGAATTGAACTTGGCTTGGATGCCAAGTGGCTATCTACCTAGCCTGCATGGTTTATAGTTTAGTGCACAAAGCATGGTGTATATTTTAGTGTATACAAAGTAGGTGTTTAGGCGTGCAAATGAGGCAGGTCTAGGCATAGGATGTATAAGTCTGTCCATCTTCCTGCAGTTGTTTCAATCTTAGGTGAAATTTTGCTCATTTCAATGTAAGATTTAGCTTAGGAAAATACCATATACCACCGTTTCGCTTGATCTACTGAAATAAAGCAGAAAGTGGTCTGGGAGTTAAAACTAAATCAATCTTGTGGAGACATTTTCCCATTGAGCCTTAAGTTTCAATTCCACATCGAATGATCAAATCTTTGTTTAAGTTACAATCTTCTCATGCATTCCATGATCAATTTAGATGAATCCTAGCTTAAAAAGTGCAACAGAAGCATCAAATGTCTGATCTGATTTAAAGTAGAGTTATCTTCAAGATGTTGTCCAATTCTGTTGGCCTTAGGATAATATCAATCTAGACATAATTGATATGTGGTACATAATGCATGGTTTGTGAGCTAATACCAACTACATGTATCCGTGAGAAATTCTTGCCATTGCCTGTTGGCTTATATATATATATATATATATATTCTAATATATTCTCCCCAGTCATAGAAGGGTGACTTTTTTCACCAAGACTTGCATTAACCCCCTGATAAGACATATTGAGCATTGTATACCAATATGCATGTGACTTTGGGCTCGAAAACTGATAGGCATTTTGAGCAAAATGCAATAACAATTTTTCCTCTTCTTTTCCATTGTGATCAAGTCCTAAAGACCATTAGGAAACCTTTGTCTACCTTGAGCACTAATCTCCCCAAGGACCCAACTAAACGCTCTTGTCGCATCACGGACACGTCCAGCATGACATAGTGGTGCCTAGAAAGCCCTTACGAGCTGCTTGAAGTGGGCGAAACTTGGCGAGGTATCAATTTTTTTAATTAATTTTCGCCTACATAGTTATCATATTTATGCAATAGGAGTTTGATTATTCAACCAGGATTTCCTCTATACTTTTCAAATGAATATTATGTTAAAGGTTAAGAGTTATTTATGCATGAGTTACTTTAATTTGTCTCTACTGTTGTAATCAAAAGACTTTAGGCGTGTCTCTCCAAGTGTGGATTGAATGCATGTAATAAAAGTTCTGTATGTCGACCAACAGAGATTTGATTATTCTGTTGCAATTTTCTCAAAACATGAGAGATTGAGCGTTATTTATTAAGTTATTTTTATCTCTGCTGTCATTAACAAAGACTTTTGGCTTGTTTCTCTTTATTTTCAAGCGTGGATGGGTCGACGCAACAGGCCGGTACTTACTGCATAAAGGCGATGGTGGACGCGCTCGTAGTTGTTTTTTATTCTTTTCCAAAAACACGACATCGCAACCCAAGGACAAGCAAATACAGTGGCCCAGATTTTCTAGTTTAGTTATCAAAAGCTCAGACCATGCATGGTTCAAAAATTGTCTGAAAATTGAGTGTCTTTTTTATTTGTTTTCCTTCCTCTTTTCCAACAGAAGCATCAAGAAGAAAGAAAAGGAAATAGTTTGATGTATTTGAAATATGGACCGTGTATCATTTTCAGATGTTGGCATTTGATCCGTTGTCTCAAGTAGTTCGCATCTCTTCATATAATTTTATATTTTCAGTGCATACTGGTTTCTTTATGATATCCCAGACCTGTAATAAATTTTCTGTTGTTCAAAGATTGACAACTTACTCCAATTTTGTTTGTTTCAGAGCCGAGTAATTTCTCTGTGACTGGATCAATCGACGGGAAGTTCGATTATGGATATTTGGTCACAGTGAAGATTGGCACAGAGACGCTGCATGGAGTGCTCTATCATATTGAGCAGCCCGGAGACTCCACAACTATTCTGCCTCCAGCGAGTGCCGCTGCAGCCAATGTTAATACCCTGACCGATGGGAAACTCAAGAAGAAGAGAAGGTGGAGACGTTCTGACCCTGCGCACCCGAAGCCGAACAGGAGTGCGTATAATTTCTACTTCGCTGAACAACATGCCAAGCTGAAAGCTCTCTATCCTCACAGGGAGAAGGAATTTAGCAAGATGATAGGAGTATCCTGGAGCAGACTGACTGAAGAAGAAAAAAAGGTAATCGTAATTACCTCTTACGCAATGATAGATGACTGAATTAATTTCTGCATTAGCTACCTGACGTAGTTTAGATTGCTGCTGAACAAGGTTATCATGGGCTACTGGCTTTAATATTTAGATGTTTTTCGATAGGCATTTTTACAGTCGGGAAGTGTTTTCAATTGTATATTGCTTCTTTTCTCCAGGAATATCGGGGTCGTGGAGAAGAAGACAAGGAGCGGTACAAGAGAGAAATGGAAGAATACAAGGAGAAGCTGAAGCTGCAGCAGCAGCAGCAGTCCAAGGAAGTCGCGGAGGCCAAGCCATCCAATGACGACAATGTCGAAGGTGAATGAATGGAGTTGTGGTCCTCAGGTTGTGGAACATTTTGGGTTTAGAAACTGTTGCGGCCAAATCACATGCGATGAACGCCGGGCAGGCTAGGATTGCTGTGTGCACAGAGAGGCCGCCGTCTTCCTTCTGAAGCCTGCAAAAAGTCCCGGACCGGTGGTTCCGGTGGGGACCCTCCGATGCCCAAGTTAGTGAATCGTCGAACAGGGATAAGATTCTTGATAGAATTGTTTTAGAGGAAGTTCCCGAGAGAGTCCCTTTGCATGGAGCTCGGGTCCTCTTTTTATACCTGTCGGGGATCCCGTTTACCTTGGTCTGTTGGAACCGTCGAATCTGCCCCGTTGTGATGTTTCTTCGAACGGTAAGCCGTTGGGCTGTAGCTGGATAAGGGCTGCTTATAGTGGTAACTGTCGATCAGGCTAACACTTGCCCGTGATTTTGGTGAGCGAGGTGCTTGGCTGTAGGCCTTAGATCACGGGATCGGTTGCATGAGACTAGCCATTGTGTATGTGGGAGATACTGAAGGCCGACCCTGGGGGCCGACGCGGGGGGCCGGTGCCGGAGGCCGAGCCAAAGCCTCAGCACTGGAAGCCGGCGCTGAGGGCCGATGCTGGAGGCCGACGCTGGGCGTCGGTCCTTGGTGCCAACGCGGAGTTGGTCTTTGGTGCCGACGCTGGAGGCCGACGCTGGGGCCAGTCCTTGGTGCCGATGCTGGCACCGGTCTTTAGTGCCGTCACTGGAGGCCGATGCTGGGCGCCAGTCCTTGGTGCCAACACGGAGTTGGTCTTTGGTGCCGACGCTGGAGGCCGATGCTGGGCGCCAGTCCTTGGTGCCAACGCGGAGTTGGTCTTTGGTGCCGATGCTGGAGGCCGGCACTGGAGGCCGATGCTGGAAGCTGACACTAGGGCCGGCACTGGAGGCCGGCACTAGGAGCTGACGCTGGGGGCCGGCACTGGAGGCCGGCACTGGGAGCTGACGCTGGGGGCCGGCACTGGAGGCTGGCACTGGGAGTTGACGCTGGGGGTCGGCACTGGAGGCCGGCACTGGGAGTCGGTGCTGGAGGTCTTGGGTTTTGTTGTCACATCATTACCTTCGAAAACCGCATAAAAGATAATACTACCCAGGCGAAACGGCCAGCCGTATCAGATGCCCCCCCACCCCTGAGATGGGTGAGCGTTTACCTACCCGCAAAAGGGATGGCAATATCTTCTAGGCGGCCGGTTTTCACATCATTATCTCGCCTTTGTTGGGATTAGGGAGGATTTCCCTCGGGCAGTGTTGTGAAAAGGCGAGCGGTATCATTGCGATAAGGTTAATGCCTCCCTTTTCGTTGATGGTCTTTTCGGGTTCTTCGCATTGGCAGCCATCGAAATGCCTCCCAATTGACGACGGATGCGTGGTTGAATTGGACGATTGTGGGGTATCTAGAGAGGGTATCATGAGGACAAATAGCCCTCATCTTCCCATCTTCCCCATTTCTTCCGCTGCTACCCCCTTTCGAGTCCACCAGTGTTCCTCTATTACCTGTGTTCTGTTTTTCGGCTTGAGTTTTCTAGGTTAGTTCCCATGGCTTCCTCATCTTCTTGTTCCATCTTTGGTTCCTGGGGGGGTTCCCACAATCCTTCTCAGACTTCCGACTCCCTATCCAGCCAATGGTCCACCCCTTCTTCTAACCATTCTTCATCGGAGCAGCGACCAACCAATCGTCCCCTAACTGGGACTCGTCCAGCCGGTGGGCGGATTTCCGTCCGGAGCCAGTCAATGGCTGCTGGTCCCTCTAGGGTTGCCAAGGAGTCCCCCGAAGGGACTGCGTCCTCCGTGTCTGCTAAAGACATGGTAAACCTAAGGGCCAAGTATAGCTTTCCTTCAGACCTTCGTCTGTTCTTCCCTACTCCCAATGACAGGGTAATCTCTTCCCGTTCCGGAAGAGTTGCTTTGTATGGAGCCTTTTTTAAGGTCGGGCTCCGGTTGCCGATCCATCCTTTTATTCTCAATCTTCTAGATCGGTATTCCTTGACTCCTTCCCAATTAGTTCCCAACTCCATCCGAACCATTGTAGGTTTTTTGGTACTCTGCCATTTGCAAGGCATTGAGGTCAGTATTTCTTTGTTCCGCAGCTTTTATACCCTTCGTAAACAGTCGGGTTGGTGGTCCTTCACTCCTAGGTCTAATAGGATTCTGAAATTGTGCCTTCCTTCTTCCGTTAAAGGGTGGAAGGACAAGTTTTTCTTTGCGGACATCAGTGGGGTTCGTGGAAGCTGGGGGATACCCAACATTGATGCCAATAGGGATCCCTCCATCCTTCCACGAGACTGGATGGCGTTTGGGCAGCTTCTAACTGCCGACATCCCTCGGTGCAATATGCTCTTAGCCGAGGAGAATCTTCATCGCGCCGGTTTAATTCCCGTGAGGGGTGAGCACTTGATCACTCGCCTCTCTTCTCCTTGCTCCTTTTCTCTTTTTTTTTTTTTTTTTTTTATAACTATCCTTTGCCTATGCAGGAATGGCGCCGACACTTCATGAGCTTAAACAGGCGGCCACCAGGAAGAGGAAGGCCGCAGGGAACGCGCCCCTTGCCGAAAGGAGGGCCATTGTTAAAGTTCCAAGAAGGGCGACACGGAGAGGGTTGGTGCCGGGAAGGCCGACGCGGGGAGGGCCGACACCGGTGGGGCTAAAGTCGTGAAGTCCCTGTGTACAAAAGTTTTGAAGGGCGGTCCTAAAGAGGCCGACGCTGGAGAGACCGAGGCCAAGAGGGCCAGGACTGTGGAATCCTTGTATGCCGGCGTTGCAGCCCAAGCTCAGGCCGATGAACCTGTCCCGATAGACGCAGGAAGGGCCGATACCGGGGAGGTGGAACGAAGTCAACCGGAGAGAAGATCTCCGGCTTCAGCTCCCCCCATTATCCTACTCGACCTTTCTCCCGAGGGGAGGCGCCGTCGCCCTTGCCCAAGGCCTTAGAGACGGATAAAATTCCGGTGGCAATGGCGACGACTCCAGCCGCTACTCTGCCCCCCACGGAGGCAGCAGTTGAAGTGCCTCCGCCAGCCAAGGAGTCGGAGGCGGCAGGCTCAGGGGAGGAACCAACCTCTGTAGGCCCGACGCCCAGGGAAGAGAGGGGCGTCGATCCCTCCTTCCAGTCATTGTTGGCAAACCACGGCCGCTGGGCTGCACGGACCGTGGAGGAAGCCGCGGTGGTCAAAGTGCAAGAATATCTTCGGGGTCAGGGGAGAGTCACCTTCTTCCGCGAAGCATCGGTGGCGCATCTCTGGGTGAGCTTCCACACCATTATCACCTCTTTCCCTTCTCCTTTCTTTTTCTCATCTTGACATTTCCTCAGGCCTTGAATTCTCTTGTCGCTCTTAAAAACCTTTGGACCCTAAGCGATACCGCCATCGAACAAGCACACGAGGAGATGTTGTCCCTCCAGATCAAGGCGGAGAAGTCGGCAATGGCTCTGGAGGACACTCGGGCCACCCTGAAGGGTGAAATTGATGTCGCTCGGCTACGAGCCGAAAAGGCAGAGTATGCGTTAGAGGTTGCTCAGCGCCGCGCCGCCAATGAGCTAGATAATGCTCAAGTGGCCGAGGAGAAACAGAAAGCGGCCGAAGAGAAGCTGGAGGCGACAGAATTAGAGGTGTGCATCTTGAAGACCCAATTAAGTTCTGCCGCCGCTGAGACAAGCGCAGCCCAAGAAGCCACCCGCCAGTACATAGCCGAAATTGCAGATCTAAAGGCAGCAGTGGCAGAGACCCAGGAGAGGGCCATCGAAGCTGAAAAGAAGGGGGCCGAGGCCGTAGAAGATTTTAGAAGATCCAAAGCCTTCGACAAGGAGGTGGCCGAGGCAGCGACGCTTGCCTATGATGCCGGATTTCAAGATTGCAAAGATAAAATCCAGGAGCTCTACGACCTGGAGGATATTGAGGGACTGAAGCCTGATGATGTCCCTGAGGATGATGCCCCGGCTTCGGGTGACCAGTAACATCCTTTTGGTTTCTCTTTTTGTATTGATATATGCCTGACCTGGGTCGGCACTTTTGTAACCTTGCAATCATCAATGAATGCCTTTGATCCCTATTTCGCCCCTTTGGTTATTACTAGCTTTATTTATTCAAGCTGTCATGAATCGCCCACCAATAGGGCTATGTAGAGTAGGTTACGTGAAATAGGATCGTGAGTTGTGACATTGTCCCAAGTGTTGGCACAAGGCCAACATTTGGTAGCGACGCGGGCGTTAGTCGCTAGGCGCTGGTTTTGGGTGCCGGAGCGGGTCCGGCTTTCATTGCCGATGCTAGACTCCGGTCTTAATGCCAACACGGAGTGGGTCTTTAGTGTGCCGACGATGGGCGCCGGTCTTTGTTGCCAACGCAGAGTTGTATGCCAACGCGGAGTGGTCTGGTGCGCCGACGCTGGAGGCTGACGCTGAGGGCCGGTACTGGAGGCCGGCGCTGGAGTGTCTTTTGCCAATGCGGAGTTGTTCTTTGCGCCAACACTGGGCACCGGTCTTAGCGCCAATGCGGAGTTGGTCTTTGATGCCGACGCTGGAGGCCGATCTTGGTTTCCAACGTGGAGCTGGTCTTTCGCCAACACGGAGTTGGTCTTTGGTGCCGACGCTAGGCGCCGGTCTTAGCGCCAACACGAAGTTGGTCTTTGTTGCCGACGCTGGGCGCCGGTCTTTGGTGCCAACGCGGAGTTGGTCTTTTGCCAACGCGGAGTTGGTCTTTGATGCCGACGCTGGAGGCCGGTCTTGGTTGCCAACGTGGAGTTGGTCTTTCGCCAACGTGGAGTTGGTCTTTGGTGCCGACGCTGGGCGCCGGTCTTGGTGCCAACGCGGAGTTGGTCTTTGGTGCCGACGTTGGGCGCCGGTCTTTGGTGCCAACGCGGAGTTGATCTTTCGCCAATGCAGAGTTGGTCTTTGGTGCCGACGTGGGCGCCGATCTTAGCGCCAACGCGGAGTTGGTCTTTGTTGCCGATGCTGGGCGCCGGTCTTTGGTGCCAACGCGGAGTTGGTCTTTGTTGCCGACGCTGGGTGCCGGTCTTTGGTGCCAATGCGGAGTTGGTCTTTCGCCAACGCGGAGTTGGTCTTTGGTGCCGACGTGGGCGCCGATCTTAGCGCCAACGCGGAGTTGGTCTTTGTTGCTGATGCTGGACCGGTCTTTGGTGTTAAGCATACTCATTTAAGAACAAGACCATGTTGATTATTCATGTATCATATCAATTCAAATTAATGATGATAGAGTTCTATTGATAGTACCGGTGCAAGTTGTCGGCATTCCAAGTGTGAGGGAGCGGTTTCCCGTCTAGCTCTTCGACTTTGTACGCCCCATGGTGGAGTACTTCCTTAACACGGTATGGTCCTTCCCATTTTGGTGCCAGCTTGCCCCCTTCGTCGGCTTTGATACTTCAGCTCTTCGTAGGACAAGGTCTCCCGGCGAACGTCTTGGGTCGCACCCGAGAGTTGTAGTGCTTAGCCACTCGCTGACGGAATGCTGCCATGCGAAGCTGCGCCTGATCTCGCAATTCTTCCACCAAATCCAGATCAGCCCTTAGCTGGTTTGAGTTGCTTTCTTCATGGTATAATTCCGTCCGGGGACTAGGAGCTCCTATTTCCACGGGGATGACCGCCTCGGTCCCAAAGACCAAGCTGAAAGGGGTTTCCCCTGTAGGTGCTCGTGGCGTCGTGTGGTAGGCCCACAGCACACTGGAAAGTTCTTCCACCCAGCGCCCTTTGCAGCTATCTAGCCGAGCCCTGAGTCCTTGGAGGATGATGCGATTAGTTACTTCTGCAGCGCGTTGGTTTGGGGATGCCCTACTGAGGTGAATCGATGGTGGATGCCCAGGCCATCACAGAATTCTCGGAAGGCAGCATTATCAAACTGTCGGCCATTGTCCGTAACGAGGGTGTGCGGTAGCCCGAACCGCACACTACGGATTTCCAGAAGAAATTCCTTACTTTGGCTTCCGTGATCTTAGCAAGAGCTTCCGCCTCGATCCACTTAGTAAAATGGTCGACTGGCCACCACTAGGAACTTGCGTTGTCCGGAGGCAGGAGGGAATGGTCCCAGAATGTCCATGCCCCACTGCGCGAAGGGCCAGGTGCAGCTAGAGGGGTCAGTTGAGACGCCAGGTTGATGTTGAATGTTGGCATGCCGCTGGCAGCTGTCACATCTCTTAACGAGTTCGGAGGCATCCTCCTTCATTGTCAGCCAATAATACCCTTGACGTAAAGCTTTATATGCAAGAGCCCTGCCCCCCAGATGGTTTCCGCATATCCCTTCATGTATCTCCCGCAGTATATAATTGGCGTCGGTAGGACCGACACACCTGAGAATAGGGTATGAGAACGACCTTCGATAGAGCTTTCCTCCATAATAAAAAACTTTGGGGCCCGTCTTTTCAGTTTCCTAGCTTCGGCAGGGTCTTCTGGAAGGGTGCCTTCAGTAAAGTACCGGATATAGGCGTCCATCCAGGAGGGCTCCTGATCCACTGGTGCAATTTTTTGGTACTTCAATACTCGGGGCTTCTAGGTGCTCCACATAAGCCTTTCCCAACATCCCATCAGCTGAGGCAGCAAGACGGGATAAGGCGTCGGCTCTAGCATTCTCCTGTCGAGGAATGTAGCTGACGCTGAAATGTGTGAAGGGGGAAATCAACGAGTACACCATTTCTAAGTAGCGGGCCATGATGGGATCCCTTGCCTCGTATTCCTTTGTAATTTGGCCGGCAACCAGTTGGGAGTCGGTGAATGCCCTAAGGCGTTTCACCCCAAGCTCTCGAGCCAACCTCACACCGGATAGCAAAGCTTCATATTCCGCCTGATTGTTAGTGGCTGGAAAGAGGAAGCGAAGTGCACATTCGGTCACAACCCCATCCGAGTTGGCCAAGATGAGGCCTGCTCCGCTCCCTTGAGAGTTCGATGCCCCATCCACATGGAGGACCCACTCATCTTCACTGGTTCCGAGGGGCTGAGTGTCCGCAGGAGGTTCTTCAGGTGGCTCAATCCCCCAAGTACATTCAACCAAAAAATCTGCCAGGACTTGAGACTTCATGGCCGACCGGGGCGGAAAGATAGATCGAACTCCCCAGCTTGAGGGCCCACCTTGCCAGCCGGCCGGAAGTATCTGGATGAGCCAGAACTGCCTTCAGAGGCTGGTCTGTGATCACCGCGATCGGGTGGGCTTGGAAGTATGGCCGCAGTCGCTGGGCAGACACGATCAATGCGAAAATGATTTTTTCCATGTTTGAATATCGGGTCTCTGCATCATGGAGCACCTTGCTCGTATAATATACTGGCCTTTGTGTGCCATTAGCGTCCATACGGACTAGCACAGAGCTAACAGCCTCAGGAGAGGCCGCAAGGTATAGAAGGAGTTCTTCTCCACCCGTCGGCTTGGCTAGCAGTGGCGGGGTAGATAGGAATTCCTTTAACCCTTCGAACGCCTCCTGGCATTCTTTCGTCCATTCGAACTCGTTGATTCTGCGAAGCGCCTTGAAGAAAGGCAGACACCTTTCAGCGGACTTGGATAGGAAGCGGCTTAGGGCGGCTACTCTTCCTGTCAGCGCTGTACTTCCTTCTTATTGGCAGGAGGCCTCATGTCCAAGATGGCTTGGACTTTGTCTGGGTTTGCTTCGATCCCCCTCCGGGTCACCATGAAACCCAAAAACTTCCCGGCTGTCACCCCAAATGCACACTTGCGGGGGTTCAGCTTCATCTGGTACCGACGAAGGCTGTCAAAAGTTTCTGTAGGTCCGCAATGTGGTCACCGGTATGAACGCTTTTTGTCAGCATGTCATCCACGTACACTTCCATGTTACGCCCTATCTGACCTTCAAAGACCTTGTTCATCAGCCTCTGGTAAGTAGCTCCCGCATTCTTTAACCCGAAAGGCATTACCTTGTAGCAATACAGCCCCTTTTCAGTTATGAAGGAGGTAGCTTCTTCATCCGCTGGGTTCATCCGGATCTGGTTGTATCCAGAGAAAGCATCCATGAAGCTAAGGACCTCATGGCCGGATGTAGCATCCACCAGTTGATCGATTCGAGGCAGGGAAAGCTGTCTTTGGGGCATGCCTTGTTGAGGTCGGTGAAATCTACGCACATTCTCCAGCTTCCATTGGCCTTGCGGACCAGCACCACATTAGCCAACCATTCGGGGTAGTGGACCTCCGATATGGCCCGCAGCCATAACTTGCGGATCTCCTCGTCGATAGCTTTCTGTCTGTCTGGAGCAAAGTTTCTCTTTTTCTGTCGGACTGGCCGACACCCTGGCTTGAGGTTAAGTTGATGGGTGATTACTTCTTCAGGGACGCCTGGCATGTCTGAGGATGACCATGCGAACACGTCAGTGTTGGCACGCAGGAAAGTAAGAAGTTGATGTCGTACTTCCTCTGGAAGAAATGCCCCCAGCTGAACAGTCCTTGCCGGGTCATCACCCAAGGGGAGGGTTAGAAGGTGCTCTGCTGGCTCTCCCCTTCTTCCCAACTCCCTAGGATCGAGTGACTCAGAGGCTGTTGTGACGCCGTGTTCAGCGGGCTGGGAGACAGATGGTAGCAAGGCGGAAGTGGGCTTTGCTCCCCCTTCATTTCTCCGATCCCTTCATTGGTGGGGAACCTTACCAATAATCTCTTAGTGGAGATCACGGCATCCAGCAGATTCAACCCCGGTCTTCCCAAGATGGCGTTATAAGCCAGCGGGACCCGGACCACCAAGAAGTTTATGACCACGGTGCTCTGACATGGAGGAGTTCCAGCCGTGACCGGGAGAGCAATTTCGCCTTCGATGCTCACTGAGTCTCCCGTGAAGCCCATTAGCGGTGTGGCAACGGGTCGAAGTAAAGACCTTGATAAGTTCATCCGAACAAAAGCCTCATAACTCAAGACATCCACAGAGCTCCCACTATCAATTAAAATTCTTTTTACAGGGTGTTTGGCTATAGTCATGGACACCACGACGCTGTCGTCATGTTTATTAACTACCCCATCTAGATCCTTTCCGAAGAAAGGTATTACAGAGTCTATTCCCTCTCGGCCTCTTCGAACCACCATCCGCTCCCCAGGAGATCATAGCTATGGTCTTTTCAGTTGGGGTATTATCCACGCCAGCCGGGCGACCTGGAGGCACCGGGGGGCCCGACGTGGGGAGATTTCCCCGTCGAACAAATTTGCCCAGTGACCTTGCTGAACCAGCTCCTCGATGGCCTTTTTTAGGTGGCGGCAGTCCTCGGTGTCGTGACCGTAGTCTCGGTGATACCGGCAGTAAAACTCCTTGTTGCGGGGGGCCCCGGACTTCAAGGGAGCCGGACGCTTGAAATAAGGTTCCTCCTCGATCTCCAGTAGGATGTGAGAGATGGGAGCCATGAGGGGAGTGAACTGCTCTTTAGGACCAGCGCCTGTGGTCGGCGATCCGAGCGCCGTGGAGGCTCGGGCTTTCGAGGTCGCGCACGGCGTGATCAGTAGGCGGCGGTTTATTACCGGGGTTCTTGTCAACTTCTCTCCTGGAAGAATCTGCTTCGTCAGCACGGATGTACTTCTGTGCCCGGCTCAGAAGCTCGGCGTAGGAATGCGGAGGCTTCTTATCCAGGGAGTAAGCGAATCTGGAGGGGCGAAGTCCCTGCTTCAGGGCCAAGGTGGCCACCGAGTCTTCCAGGTTGTACACCTCCAACGGGCCAAGGTGGTCTCTTCCAGGTTGTACACCTCCAACGCTGCTTCCTTAAATCGAGCGACGAAATCCTTTAAGGTCTCGCCACTCTTCTGCTGGACAGCAAAGAGGCTATCTGTGACTCGTGGGATCTTTCGACAGGCATCAAAATGAGCCAGGAAAGATCGCTCAAGTTGCCGAAACAAGTTGATGCTGCGTGGGGGCAGACGGGAGTACCACGCGCGTGCCGCCTTGCGGAGCGTGGCCGGGAAGGCGACGCATAAAGGGAGTCCGTCGCTCCCTGGACCTGCATGAGGACCTTGTAGCTTTCCAGATGGTCCAGGGGGTCCGTCGTTCCATCATATGGATCCAACTTGAGGGAGACGGAACCGGGGTGGAACCGGTTCCTCCATGATATGGCGAGAAAGCGGGGGCGATGCTCATACTCGGCCGCGTAAGGATCGGCGATCCGCGGCTGAGCTCGTCCAACCGTCGATGATACTCGTCAAGCCTTTGCTCAGCCCGACGGGTGGTTTTCGGGGAGTGCCACCTCGGGATGAATCGGAAGAAGGAGCTGAAGAGGATCGCCGGCGCAAAGAACGTGCCCGCTTGGACTCTTTTTCCTCCAGTCGGTGGCGGGAACGACCGGAGCGGCGGGAGGGAGACCGTCGTCGCTTCGAGGTCCCTTGGTGATGAGGTTCGGGGGTGAGCGGTGAGAGACCTCAGGCGGGGTCCCTCCTTGGTGAGACTGAACTGTTCCTCGCACCCCTTCGTCCATCACAGGGGGTTGAGTTGTAGCAGCCAAATAATGCTCTTGCAGCCCCGGACCATCGTCGTCAGATCCTGGACCTGGTGGGCTAGAACATCAAGCCGGTCGGGCTTTGTCGGTGCAAGGGGGGAGCATGGAGATTGGCCTCCGAATGCTCAGCTCGTGGGATGCGCCCGGCTGCCTGGCTGGAGGAAGCCTCTTGTGCTCGCGTAGTCACCATCGCTTCCTTTGCAAAATTGGAGGGGTTCCAGGGAGAATTTTCGGCCTGGTCGCCCCCTACCTGGCGCGCCAATCTGTTGCGGCCAAATCACATGCGATGAACGTCGGGCAGGCTAGGATTGCTGTGTGCGCAGAGAGGTCGCCGTCTTCCTTCTGGAGCCTGCAAAAAGTCCCGGACCGGTGGTTCCGGCGGGGACCCTCCGACGCCCAAGTCAGTGAGTTGTCGAACAGGGATATGATTCTTGTAGAATTGTTTTAGAGGAAGTTGAGAGAGTCCCCTTGCATGGAGCTCGGGTCCTCTTTTTATACCTGTCGGGGATCCCGTTTACCTCGGTCTGTTGGAACCGTCGAATCTGCCCCGTTGTGATGTTTCTTCGAACGGCAAGCCGTTGGGCTGTTGCTGGATAAGGGCCGCTTATAGCGGTAACTGTCGATCAGGCTAACACTTGCCCGTGATTTTGGTGAGCGAGGTGCTTGGCTGTAGGCCTTAGATCACGGGATCGGTTGCATGAGACTAGCCATTGTGTATGTGGGAGATGAAGGCCGACCCTGGGGGCCGACGCGGGGGGCCGATGCCGGAGGCCGGAGCCAAAGCCTCAGCACTGGAAGCCGGCGGGGGCCGATGCTGGAGGCCGACGCTGGGCGTCGGTCCTTGGTGCCAACGCGGAGTTGGTCTTTGGTGCCGACGCTGGAGGCCGACGCTGGGCGCCAGTCCTTGGTGCCGATGCTGGGCGCCGGTCTTTAGTGCCGTCACTGGAGGCCGACGCTGGGCGCCAGTCCTTGGTGCCAACGCGGAGTTGGTCTTTGGTGCCGACGCTGGAAGCCGACGCTGGGCGCCAGTCCTTGGTGCCAATGCGGAGTTGGTCTTTGGTGCCGACGCTGGAGGCCGGCACTGGAGGCCGATGCTAGAAGCTGACGCTAAGGGCCGGCACTGGAGGCCGACGCTGGGAGCTGACGCTGGGGCCGGCACTGGGAGTTGACGCTGGGGGCCAGCACTGGAGGCCGGCACTGGGAGTCGGTGCTGGAGGTCTTGGGTTTTGTTGTCACATCATTACCTTCGAAACCGTGCAAAAGATAATACTACCCAGGCGAAACGGCCAGCCATATCAGAAACAAAAACTTTAATATATCCTGCGAGTGTTTCCATGGGTACCGAATTGCTCGATCGTCTTTTGACTGTATGTTAATTATTTCTCTCTGTTTTATCTTGCAATCCGGCAAGGATGGACATACTGTGCACAGGGGATGTTTGGACTGCAGACAGCGTACGTGCTAGCCCTCGTCCTGTAATACCTCTCCCTCAAGCTGACGGAGGCTAGATTTCATTCCAGGTCTGGTAGGTATAGCCACTGAGAGGCTAATGTACCTTATCGATCACATGAGAATTTAGTTGATTTCTGAATGGCCTTACCGGTGCTAGATTTTTTTTTTTTTTTTTCTGGGTTTATAACATACAAGAAATTGACTCTCCCTGTCAACTATATATAATAATGCATAAGTAAATATAGTAATTTTAGTTTGTTATCTGTGAGGAGAAGAAAAAAAGAGAAAGATAGCTGGCAAACTCTGGATTGGTAATCGTGTATTTGATTGATCTTGGCTGAGACAGCTGACGGGCACATCTGCAAAATGGAGCATTAGAGATGAGGTGGTTTGGTCAATTCAACCAGATACTAAGTAGAAGAAATGAAGGAAAACCTGGTTCTCAGAGAATTTTGTTACTTTCAGTATCACAAGGGATTAATTACAGTACTACCCATAAACAGCCAAAAATATCATAAAATTTTATATATATATTTGATTTTTGTAAGACAGGTTTAGATTAATTTCAGCCTATTTGCCTTGGCACATCCCTTAGGCACATTTTTTGTGCCTCAACCAGCAAAATTTTGGGCTGCGGTGGCTAGGCTTTGCAGGCCACTTGCTCTGTAATTAGCTCAAATTTATAAATGTGCTATTACGTAGAGCCAGGTTGGTCGGACTTTCGAGCCCGATCAGAGTTTTCGCTGAAGAGTGGATCGTCCTCTTTCTAACCTTGGAGCATAGCACGCATTCGACCAGCCCCAAGTCGTGTGGAGATGCGGAAGCGAGATGATATCCCTGTTGAAATTTCTGCAGCAGAATTTTGGATCTTGATCTTGATAATCTTCCTAGATTGATTAGCAACTAGGATTTTCTTTGGTTTCTTGCGCCCCAAGATTGTAAGAGAGGGTCGTGGCCTCTCTTTTTTCTTACGTGAACCTTCAGATCTGATCGAGAAAATCAAGAGACGCTGCCCAAGGAGAAGGTACTGCTAGGGTTTCTTCCTTCTCCTTCCTTGAAAGAGGCGGCTCCAAGAAGATGGCTAGGGCAGAGATGGCAGCAATAAAATCATAGAAATCTAGGGCATCTATATGAGAAAGAGAAGAGGAGGAAGAGAAGGGATAGCTTATTCTAGGGAGAAAATGATTTCTTTCATTTATCTATAATCATCATCGTTACATGACTATATATAACCCGTCCCCATGACGGCCACCAAAATAAAACCAGCACCACACATGAACCGGTGCCTTATTATATGGATAATAAACCTAAAAAATTTCCTTGGACCAACCCACACCTTGGGCCCAAACCCAGCCCAATGATAGACTAGCCCCCCTCAAGACCCAACAACCTGAGCCTTAACCCTGTGGAGCCTACAAACCTTCACCCTAGGATTTAAGCTTTTGAGTACCACACCAAGCTCTACATTCGTCTGCCCGTTTTACAGGTCTATTTTTGGTGCCCCAAGCCCATAAAATTTTGATTTAGTTTGGGAGGGCTGGTTCACCGTTGGGCCCGCCGTGATCAGCCCTATCCTCGATAGACTGACACTGCTTTCCGTCCGCGAATGCTTGGCTTAGTTTGATCAACAGTGCAAGGATGTAACCTGTGGTTAAACCACCTTTGCTAACAGCCCTTGAACTCTTGAACCAAGAGTTCAATGACCTCAGCCCAATTCCTATAGATTTATTCATCTTCCTGGCTGAAATTCCCTTTCCCCATCTCCCACCATGCGTTGACCGCTTCCTCACACGTTGACCGCTTCCGTGAAGAAGCTGGAATTTCCTCCCACCTTCACTTCCTGGAGAAGCTCTGAATCCAACGTACCTTAGAAGCTCTTGAATCCAACACACGTCCTCACCCAGCCGCTGACGGAGGCCCACTTCGCCATGGGAGGAGAAGATGGAAGCCCTGGGCGTTCTTTTCCAGCGTCTCCACGGGACACCCAAAAACACGAGAATCTGGATTTCACCGAGCGGTTTTTCCTGGAGGGAAATCTTTTCCACCACCGCTTCCTTGCGTCACGAAGCAGCAGGAGATCCACGCACAAGCCATTTCTCCCACGGCTTCCTTCCGAGAAACATGAGTTTTAGTAATTTTATCCTCTTGGATGATCAACATCATATTTGCGTTAGTAATGCCTATCTAGTTTGACAGAGTTTAATATGTAATCAGATGACAAATCATGAGAAGTGTACTTTCACTGACATAAAGAATGGCATGGTCTTCCTTGAGATTCAGATTATGACAACTTGTTAGATGCTTCCAATATTATGTTTCTATCCATGTTTTGCTCTGATCTTATCAGCACTTCCAATGCTAGAGAGCAAATACCACATCTAAGATTTAAGTTTTTTCCATGTTTTACTATGGTCTTTTCAGAAATAAGACATATTTTGTAGAAAAAGTTTGAGGAGGTAAAAATGCTGCGCCTTTTCTCAGTATGATCATATATGAAACTGTAAGGACTACAGAAAGTTGTGACCTTAGTTTCAAGGAGATTAAAAAGTGACTATTAAGTTTTGCGATGTGGAGTTTTCTGCCCAATTCTTTCCTTGAAAATGGAAAGAAAGGAAGAAAGAAAAAATTCTTCTTCATGACATGTATCGGCTTCAAGAGCTTAAATGTTCTCATGGCAAGACAAATAACATTCATAAGCTTCTTGCTGGAGCCTTGGTGGAATTTACATGAATGACAAGAACTCAATGATTTGAGGTTACCAACTGTATTTGAAGTATGCTTACCTCATCATTAAGAAAAAACAGAAGCTAGTTTAGAAATGAGAACTCTTGAGCATCTGACATGAAAAGATTCAACATTAGAGCTAGGCTAGGGGTTCATGTCAATGCATTGCCCATTGCATTTATCCGAATTCAGATCTTTTCCATGCTTAAAGGGAATGGTGATGGGAATAGAAGAAAGCGGCTAGGAGACATTGAGGGGAGGAAAACATACAGAATTTAAGAGGTAACGAAGAAAGGGCATCATAATCTTACCCTTTATGGACTTGGTTGGAGTTGTTAGGGCCATTGTTTTTGTTTCTGTAGCATTAAATCTCTAAATATCTATTGTTTTTGAAAAATAAGAAATGAGCGCACTGCTTCTTATGCATGTTTAACATCTTGTCCAGTTCTTAGAGCATGTTATTTATCTGCTTATTTATTGGGTACTGTAGTATTTGCAATTCTAGATCAAAATCCTTAAAAATAAGTCTTCAATAGAAGATGGTATGTTAATAAGTGGCTCACCATGGCAGATACAGTAATGCTTCTTATGAAGGGTTAACATTTTACAAAGTTGTTAGAGCATGTCATTTATCTTCTTATTTATTGTGTATTGCAGTATTTGCAATTTTAGATCAAAATCCTTAAAATAAATCTTGATTGAACATTCGTTGCAGTAGGTTTTATCATCACATTCCTACAACTAAATTTTGGTAGAGAAATACTGTCAGATCTGTTGTGTTTTGCGTTGATCACCTTTTAACAAGTGAATTCTCATTTATTTTCCGGTCTAGGAATGACAAAAAACCCTAACTTCTTGAACGATGTATTGCAAGTTTTTGGAGAAGATGATGAGATAATCATTGTAAGTCTGCATAATATAATAATTTTTTAATCCTTCTTTTCAACTTATGCTACATGATTATGGCTTGTCCTTATTGGCAATACTCCCACTTTTGCGGTTTTGCCTGTAGGGATGTGAGAATGGGAGGTTGTCACTTATGGCTGCATCTGAACTTTCCTCTGCTGTAAGTAATATTCAGTGTTCTGCTTTGCTTTCACACAATTAAAAGCAGGCATTTTGTATTTAGCTGTACCATATATTGATTAGATCAAAGAAGTTCAACAGGAAATATATTTGTATCCTTGTCATCAAAACACATGATTGTTTCAGTATAGCCATTATCCTTATTGGTTAAATATTTATTGTTGGTGATGGTGACAAGTATGTTGCTGTGCTAAATTAAACAAAAAATTCTTGCATTTCCTCAGGGTTTTACAGGCATTACAGACGTTGCAGGTCATTATTCTGCATGGGTACAGAATAGACTCCCAACAGAGTAGCGACATTGATCTGGCTGGCACATGCATTTGTGTATATACTTCCATGGTGAAAGTAAAGCATGAGGACAGCTTCCTTATGGTGTTTTTGGGCACAAATACTTCAACCTGTCATCATCTCTCTCTCTCATTTTTTTTTTTTAAATAGCTAGCAGCCTCTTAGGTGGAAGTAAAACAATACATTAGCAGCTAATAATCAGAAGATGCATGTATAAATTGGAATTACATCTGTGTGAAGAATCTCTATGGGCTGTATGTTTCTAAAACTTTGCTTTATATTATCATTCTCATAGGGATGCTTTGTCGAAGCCCTTGTTACTCTATCAGCTTCACAACCTATATATTGAGTCCCTCAATACCTTTTGTAACTATCAAACTGTCCATGAATATACCAGATCCCTAACAGAGATGGTCGCATATGACATTCATCATGTCTCCCTCTCCTGTAATAAGCCAAGAGGATTCTTTGGTGCTCTGCACCATGAAACCCTTAATTATAAAAGAAAAAAATGAAAGCCAAGAGTATTAGTGTACTCCAAGTCAATTATTGATCATTTAAATACCAAGGATCATGAACTCCAAGTCCACCTTTCTTTCTTAATCATACATAATTGTTCCAGTTAACCAGGCAGTTGCAACCCAATACAGTAGATCAACTTTTCCAGAGGGAAGGTTCCTTTATTTATACAGAGAAAAAACATTCCCTGGATCAGATCACTTGGTCTTGTTAGTAAACAGAGGATTCCAAAGATGGACAGAAATAGATGTGGAAATAATCACATCAACAAGTGTAAGTCTTCTTGTGTATAGACTTTGATCTTTTCAATCCGGGAACACTTCAGCCAGTGACATCCTATCCCATTTTTACTAAACACTGTTGAAGAGAGAAGGCCTAAATAGGTCGTAGGGAGTCTCCATTCAGCAATCGATAATTTTGATTCAACAAGTACCTCTGTCAAGAGATAAATCAAGTAAAACTATGGATGCTTTACGAAATTTGATCTCAAGACCAGCAGCAAATTCAAAACTAGAGGATGATGCTTGACATCAGTAAACTATGGCTTTTTTAACAGCGAGCGCTGTTGTCCCTTGGATGTCGATGGGCTGGGTTGCATTGGGGCTTGCATCAATTGAGATTAGAAGAAGACTTCTTCATCAGAGGGCGGTGCAGCAAGCGCGCATCGGACGCATGGATTGACCATGCGTGCATGCCGCCGTACGTGCAGTGCACGACAAGGCCCAGTGGTGCTAGTAGCGTGGCGGCACTAGCACACGGTCAATCTGCGCATCCGGTGTGCACTTACTGCACCGCCTTTCGGTTCAGCAAGTCTTTTTCCTGAGATTAAATTTTGGGCCATTCCGAGCTTAGAATGGGTTGATACAATTGCTACCAAATCCTCATTTTGGGCATATGACGATCTTAGAAACACATGATGGGCCAATTCTAATGGTGACGACCTTGGAAAATTGGGATTTATAGTTTCCTTGTACGGATTTCAAAGGATCAAAATTTTTCATTTTGGTTAGACTTTCTTTCCCGTCCATAGCAGTAGGGCCGACATAGGTTGATGCATAGGTTACTAGCAAATTAGTTATTTTCTAATATCTATTTCAACGAAAATGTAATTGGTCTCTTTGACCATCATTACTATTTCAGCTAAAGATTTTTGAAACACTTACGTTTATCTATTCGTTCATCACTATTCATAGAAATAGTTTCCATTAATCAATTCTGGATGACTGAGTAAATAATAGAACCTACTTGAAAATCAATTACCCACTTAATTTGATGCAAAAGGATCTGAAGCCTATACAAGTATCTTTATTCATCATACAGCAACAAAGCCTTCACATGGCTGCACCTAGTGATATCCTAAGCCTGCCATGTCCATCACTAATGCTAACCTGAAAATTATACTCAATCTTTTCTTATCTTAAAAAAGATGAAGGATAAAAAAGATCATGTAAAATTGAGAATATATTTATATGAAATCACTTGTACAAATAAAAGAATCATCCTCTAATGGTATAGGGAGCATAACAAGGTTTTCATCTTGATGAAGATCTCAATTTAAATATCAGTTTGCATCATACATTCATAAGAACAATGGACGAGGGATCTCAAAGTTGTGCTACCTAGTCTAATTTCACCATAGATCTCGAAGCTATTGAAATTTTTTTATTTTTTTTATCTTTGGCATTTGTTAACTGTGTAGATCAAAGGATAAGAATGATGATTGGATTTATACTAAAATATATTTGAATATAGCTAAGTGTAGTGCATGCTCTCTCTCTCTCTCTCTATCTATCTATCTATCTATCTATCTATCTATCTATGTGTGCGTTTGCGCACGCATGTGCACATTGTCTTGAACCAAATATTAATTTAGATATTACACTACAAGAAAAATAAAATATTGCGATGCCCAAATGCATCGCAATTGCGTCGCTAAACATGCTATTGCGATGCAATAGTGACGCAATGACGGCGTCGCTCAGATGTCCGTCATAATATCCATTTGTCGCAATTGCATCACAATATTGCGACTCTCTGCGACGCAATATTGTGACACATCCAAATGCATCGCTAAATTAAAATTTAAATTATAATATTTAAAATTATTATTAAATATTGCGACGCACTCAATTGCGTCGCAATATTGCGACGCATTTAGTTGCGTCGTAATATTTAATAATAATATTTTTGATATAATAGCGACGCAATTTGCATCGCTAAAGCATCGCAAATAAAATTTTTTTTAAAATATTGTGACGCAAGGTCATTGCGTCGCAATATTTATTAAAAATATTTTAGATATAATAGTGACTCAATTTGAGTCGCTAATGCATCACTATTAAATTTTTTTTAAATTATTGCGATGCCAGATCATTGCGTCGTAATATTTAATAATAATTTTGAAAATATTAGCGATGCAATTGCAGTCGCTAATGCGTCGCTAAATAAATTTTTTTTAAAAAAATAAAAATTTAAAAATTAAAATGGTTAATACAATTTCGTTACATTTAAATATTGATCGAAACATTCTTCACTCATATTGATCCAAACAATAATCATTCAATTTCCAAAAATAATTCATATATTAAAATTTTGAAGTTTTCATGTACAACATAAAAAAAGAAAAAAAATACATCAAGAATCTGAGCGATCACGTGGAGGCTGTGGAGGCTGAAGACTCTGCGACAAGCGGCTAACCATATCCCACAAATAATGCATCTCATCTCGCATGTCTGTAATCTCCTGATCCCGGCCTCGCATACGATCCTCAAAATCTTGCTCGACCTCCTGCCGAACCTCCTATGCAATAGATCTCCGAAGGTCGTGTAAACGCTCGGGAGGAAGATCACCAGAAACTCACGAGCTGGAGGCCTGATGGGAAAATATGTAGAAGCTCTAGTGCCCAGACCATAGACCCTGCGGTCTCACGGCTGGGCACCAACAGCCTCCAAAAACACACGCCGACTCTCCTCTGCTGAGAGTTCGACGGGCGTCTCCCCATCAGTAGAGTCGACCTGCGATGCCTGGGAGCGAAGCTCCTCGACTCGTGTCTTTAAATTATGAAATCAACAATAAATGAGTTAATAAATTTCTCGAAATAAAATTTTAGAAATTAAACAGATACTACATAAATCTAATTTCTTACCGCAACCTCCCGTGATCGCGTGTCGACCCAGGAACCGTCCCTCCTGGTGTGTGTCGCCCTGAATAGACGAAACTCACCAGGATCTCCGCCCTCCTGCTCAGACTATAACATTAAAAAAAATATTAATACAAATATTTGTAAATAACTAAAATAGTAATTAAAATATTTATATTTTCTTACCATACGCCGTCTGTGCTCCTGAATCGAAATGGAGCCCGAAGTATGGCGGGAGAGACCCGTGCCAGGACCGCCCTTCTCAGATCGGCGGTTCGTGCTGGCTGATGCGGACCTCCTGCGCCAGCCATCGGACTGCCAGGCCTACTGCCACTCATGCCAAATACCCTCTGGCACGTGCGCAGGACGCTGACCCGATGACCTCCAACGATGAAGCATGTCGGAGTATCGGCGTCCCGTCAGAGCCTCCCATGCTGCCCTAATGGCATCATGGCTGGCAGGATCCCACGTAAACTTTTTCTGCATTAAAATAAATAGTTAGTTTCTGAATTTATTAATTTTTAAGAAATTTTATATCAGTGATAAATTGTATTTAATAAGTTTACCTGAAACTCAGAAAAATAAAACTCCCTCGTGGCTGGAGATACGTGGCGCCAATCGTAGCCACTGGGATCTGCACGCCTCTGAAATACGGCGCTGATGTGGCTGGATACATGATGCTGCTCAATGAATCTGTTAAAAAAATGCATGTTTATAAGTAATTGACTTAAAAACATAAACATATATTTTTAATTAGTATATACTTACAGCCCCTGAGCATCAAGTCGAAGTACAGTGCGGCCGATGGTGGAAGAACTCTCGGAGGTATGTGCCGATCGGCTGGATGGTAATACTGCTGGAGAGATCGAAGGCTGTGCGACTATTGGAGATCCAAACTCTCCATCTCCGACGCTCATGTGATCTGATGTAGCAGGGCTACGTCCCTGCTCACTCCATCTATCGTCGGTAGATCTACCTCTGCCCGTCATACTGAAAATACTAAAGATTCATACAATTAAATTACGATTAATGATTGACTATGTAAAAATTTAACACTTATAAAAAAAGTTAAATTTTAAAAAACCTCTATGTTTAATCGGTGTCATTTGTTTCGTGAAATGTTGGTTCAACATCCGATGCCGTATCGGATTGCGATTCAGTTTCATTATCATCGGAAGGAAACCGAACATTTGCATCCGCAATTTCTTGGACATCACCATTTGGATCTCTAAGTGATGTTTCAGGAGCCCTTGTGTCGTCCTCAATTGCATGCATTTCCATCTCATCCTCTTGAAATGCAGGGCACTCGGCTGATTGACTTGATGAACTCTCCTCTAATACGATTGTTGAACGTGGGACGATTTTAGAAACAGCCCACCAATCTCGCTTGTCGTTGCGCAAACTTGGATATCCGCAGTAAAAGACTTGCTGAGCTTGGGATGCAAGGATGAATGGGTCATATTTCTGCAATCTTCGTCGATGGTTCACTTCAACCAAATTGTAGTCGTTATGAACCCTTTTGCCCACAGGAACTGTCGGATCGAACCAATCACAACGAAACAATACGGTTCGTTTCATAGGCCAACCGGGATATTCAACTTCAACCACCTCTACTAACTTTCCATAATAATCCTGCATATTTGCTCCAACACTTTCTCCTTTAACACACACGCCCCAGTTCTGCGTGCCTCTTGAAGCTGCTAATCGTTCAATCTGAAATTTGTACCCATTTACAAAATAGCCAGTAGAGGTTGTTACGGTCTTCAATGGCCATTGCGATAGACATTTAATGAAAATATTGTCGGTTGTGGACCATGGACCGTTGACCTATAAATTAATAAGCTATTCACATCCAATTCAAAAAATAAAAGCCATTATCGAAATTGATTGAGTGATACTACTCACAAATTCATAAAACCAGTAAGCAAACTCCGTTTCTAATTTCTGCCCAATTGCAACTTGACTGATGTCGGGATTCATCTGTCGTTGTCTATCACAAAACATCCTTATGGGATGAAAAGGATGAAAACTGATGTTAGCAATTAAATATTATGGTATATTGTAATTTAAATTAAAATTTCCAATTTAGCATTGAAGTATACACTTACTCAATATATGGATCGACTTCTCTACAGTTCATTAGGATGTAATAATGTGCTGCATTATACTCCATATCGCTAAGATTTCTTGACTTCTGCCCCCAAATGAACGGCCGATACCTTTAAAAATTGATATTCTACCGTCATTAGTTCTCCTTCGTCCACACATACGTCATCGTTACGACCAAGATTTCGGCTCCTCGTGTGGACGTGACCCTCAAGTAATGCGAGGCAAAAGCTGAAACTTCTTCGACCAAGTGTGCATTGCATATAGAACCTTCAACCCTTGCCTTATTACGCACATTATTTTTTAACTTCTTAAGATACCTATATGTAAAGTTGAAACAAAAAATTAACCAATTTTCTTGCAATGAAATAATATTTGAAATGTCAACATATCTTAATGATGTATATATTTACCTCTCGAAAGGATACATCCAGCGATACTGCACGGGACCAGCTATGCTCGCTTCGTATGGCAAGTGAACCGGTAAATGCTCCATTGAGTCAAAAAAACTGGGAGGAAATATTCGCTCAAGCTTGCATAAAATAATTGGAATTTCCTCCTCAAGCCTTGCCATGGATGCAGAAGTAATGACTGCGGCAGATAACTCCTTGAAGAATAAGCTGAGCTCCGTAATTGCCTTCCAGACATGTTGCGGAAGCAACTCACGAAAAGCTATAGGTAATAACCGTTGCATGAAAACATGGCAGTCGTGACTCTTCATGCCGAACAACTTGAGCTTATGCATGTCCACACACCTACCGATATTTGAGGCATAACCATCTGGAAATTTTAACCCTCTAAGCCAGTTACATAAAACTTCTCGTGAATTTCTGTCAAGAGTGTAACAGGCTTTAGGATAGGTCCCGTCGGCACTCCTTCTCAAATCACCTCTTCTGCAGTACTGATTAAGTTCTTCTCTTGACTTTGCAGTATCTTTTGTTTTTCCCGGGATGTTTAGCACCGTGTTAAATATGTTATCAAAGAAATTTTTCTCGATATGCATAACATCCAAGTTGTGCCGGATGAGATTTGTGCTCCAATAAGGCAAATCCCAAAATATACTTCGCTTCTTCCAGTTATGTTCTTTACATATACGGCCATTTATTCTATCTGCATCTGGTTCCCATGCATACATCAACCCCAAATGCTCTATAGTATCAAATATATCCGTGCCGGACCTAACCGGTTCGGCAATTTTGTGACTGCTTTGTTCTTCCGGAAGGCGATCAAGTTACGCCTGTAAGGATGATTTGGGGGCAAGAACTTCCTATGGTTATCAAACCATGACTGCTTACCACTCTTCTGCAATGTAAATGCATCCGAATCATACATGCAATGAGGGCATGCCAGACGTCCAGCAGTGCTCCAACCAGACAACATTGCATATGCCGGGAAATCACTTATTGTCCACATCAAAGCAGCTCTCATGATGAAATTCTGTTTCATAGAAATGTCGTAGGCTACGACTCCTGTTTCCCACAACATTTTCAATTCGGCCACCAACGGTTGCAGAAAGACATCAATCTTTTCCTTTGGATTTGATGGTCCTGGAACCAAAACGGTTAAAAACATTGCAGTATCTTTCATGCACTTCCACGGAGGAAGGTTATATACAGTCAGTATCACAGGCCAACATGAATACTGTTGCCCCGCTTGACCAAATGGTTGGAAGCCATCGGTACAAAGACCTAATCTCACATTCCTTATATCTTCAGCGAAATCAGGATGATTTTCATTGAAATGCTTCCAAGCCTTTGAATCTGATGGATGCCGCATTTCATCCTCTTTAGATTCATGTTCGGCATGCCATCTCATATCAGCAGCTGTTGCCTCAGATCTGTATAATCTCTGCAGGCGTGGGGTAAGAGGAAAGTAATGCATCCTCTTGTAAGGCACACTTTTCCTCCTACTTGTACTGGCTCCTCCTTCGGTGTTTTTGTACCTCGATTGCCCACAAATCTTACACCATCTCAGCTCTGAGTCTTCACCCCAAAATATCATACAATTGTTCAAGCAACAATCGATCTTATTAACTGGAGCCCAAGCCCACGCAACAACTTCTTTGTTGCGTAAAAACTGTCTGCGCAACATTATCATTTGGCAAAATTTCTTTGATTAACCCAGCTACAGAATTGAACGCCTTTTCTGATAATCGATGTTCTGCCTTAATATTCAACATTCGAGCAGCTGTAGACAACTGGGAATGACCCTCACAACCAGGATACAATTCTTGATTTGCAGCACGCAACATATCGTAAAATTGTGTGCATCTGGATTTGGTTCTTCCATAAATGTATTCTGATTGAATTCATTACCCGATGCATTCATCACCATTTGTTCATATGTGTTTAAATTCACAAATGGTTCATCTACGGGAATTGACTCTTGTTGCCTATAACAGCTGCTGGAATATCCTCTGGTTCACCATGACAGTACCAAACATAGTAATCAGGAACAAACCCCTTCTTACACAAATGCACCTTAACAGTTTCACATCTCTGTAGGCTTTATTCTGACACCTGTGGAAGTTGCATGGGCACCTAATCCTAGGCCCATCCATCCATTCAGGTTGGCTACATGCAAATGCGATAAATTCTTCCAATCCATTCAGAAAATCTGGATTAAGCAAGCCATCTTTTATCCTTGCATACATCCATGAGCGAGCCCCGCTCATTTTTGACCGACTTATACAAAGTCTGGTAAACCATTAAAGGAAACCACAAAATAAAACTATATATACTAATATATAACTAAATTATTTCTTGGGCACAACTAAGGTTAATAACAACCATTTAAATCATTTATAACTAAACCAATTTTTTTAGAACTAAGGTCCCTACCATGCAAGGGCAGCCACCTAATCCTTGGCGTGCTAGCAAGGACCGAGGCATAGGTTCATGGCTAATGGTAGGGCTTGAGTTCGGGTCGGGCCGCAAGGCGGTCCGTTTATCATGAGACTTCACAAGCATTCAAGTGTCTTAAATTAATTCTACCTTCACTCCATGTCTACAAGGTAAGGCCCTATCCCATTCAAGAATATTTTTTGTGATATGTTATTCTGCTATTAATTATCATCGATCGGCACATTGAAATTTCGGCAGCATTTCCCCATATGTTCTCCTAAATGTGTGGTATATAAGCCACACTAGGAGAACGTATGAGCAAATACAAACCGAAATCTCACCCAACGATGATTACTAGCAGACTAACATATCACAAAAATATTCTCAAACTGTCCACCAGGACAATTTGAGAATTTGCAAGACTAAGGCTTACAAATTCTCAAACGGGTCTAAAGGTTAATTAAAGTGCTGTGATTAATAGTATGGAAGTCCGAAGACAATCGAACTTATGCTTGTTATTCTTAACTTCTTGTCAATTATACATATATAGGAATAGTGTTCTATATATATAGTCACTGACTTCTTAAGATTATTGTGTCGAATACAAATGTTTGTGAAGACTAAAATATAAATCATTGAAACTACTAATTTGTTGCTGAAAATTAAATAATATTACAACAAGACTTTTTATCTAGCATTACATAATTTAATGCATCATTCAGTTTGCAGCAGAATGTAAATAATCAAGACATAACAATTGTAAATAACTACAAATGCACAAATATTATTGCATAAACATTCTGCTTAAATTAATTATTGCATAAATATTATGCAAATTAAATAATAATACAACAAGACTTTCTATCTAGCATTACAAATATTATTGCATAATCAAGACATAACAATCAGTCTATCCAAAGAGCTCCGACTAATGACATAAATTAATTAATTTATAACTAATCTTATAAATTTTTTTTTATTTATCATCAAATTATTTAAAAATATTTTAAAAATAATAAAATATGATAGAATCTAATTTTTTTTGTTATTTTTTTTAATGAGTGTTAATTTTTTTTTTAATTGAAGGGACTGGGGTGGGGAAAAGCCCCCTAGCTGTTACTTTTTTTTTTGTCACCGTGGCCCCCCCCCCTAACTTTTTTTTTTTTGGACTGCGGCCTGGCCACCGTGGCCGTGGCCGGAGAAGACAAAATGGGTTCCCCCGTACCATTTTTTTTGACAGTGGCCTGGCCACCGTGGCCAGGCCACTGCGACCATGGCAGCGGCCGTGGCCGGAGAAGAGGCCACGGCAGGGGCGTGGTCGGGGCCACGGCCGTGGCCGGAAGAAAAATAGGGGGGGGGGTTTCCCCCCCCCCCTGTTACCAATTTTTTTTTTTTGACAGTGGCCTGGCCACCGTGGCCAGCCACTGCCCACAGCGGCCGTGGCCGGAGAAGACCACGGCAGCGGCCGTGGCCGCCTTGTCCGGCCGCGGCCTCGGCCGTGGCCGGAGAAGACAAATGGGGGGGGTTTCCCCACCCCCCTGTTACCAAATTTTTTTTTTTTTGACAGTGGCCTGGCCACCGTGGCCAGGCCACTGCCGGCCATGCAGCGGCCGTGGCCGAGAAGACGGCCACGGTCTTGGCCGTGGCCGGAGGAAAATTATTACAAAAAAATTTTTTTGTAAGAGTGGGGGGGCTTACCTCGGTCGAGAGAAGACGCCGGAGTTGGAGGAGAATGCCGGGGAGCCGGAGCACCAGAGGGGGGGAGCCGGAGAGCGAACGGTGGGAGCAGATTTTTTTGGGGAGGGCGGCGGCTAGGTCAAGACGGGGAAGAAGAAGAGAAGGCCGGCAGACTGTATATATGAGTAATTAGCGACGCAATTAATTGCGTCGCTAATGGTCGCAATATTTTTTTTAAAATTTATTATGTCTAGCGACGCATCAATGCGTCGCTAATCCATCGTTAATTTGGTTTTATTATAATTTTATGAAAAAAATAGCGACGCAAATAATTGCGTCGCTAACTTGGCGCCAATGTCCGGCAGGAAATTTATTTTTATTTTCTAAGAATTGCATCGCTAAGGCATCGCAATAATTTTTTAATATTTTAATTGATTAAAATAATAATTTATGATAATAATTGCGATGCACAGTGCGTCGCAATAATTTTTTAATATTTATAAATGATAATATTTATAATTTATGATAATAATTGCGATGCAAAAATTGCATCGCAATATTTTAAAATTTTTAATTACATAATTTATTTAAAAACATTGCGACGCAACTTATGCGTCACAATATTATATTTCTTTTATTATTAATACTGAAAAAATTGTATTTACTAAAAATAATTGCGACGCATAATTGCGTCGCAATATTTGTTTATTTTTTTTTCTAAAATGCATCGCTACGGAGTCGCAATAATTTTTTAATATTTAAATAATAATATTTATAATTAATGATAATAATTGCGAAAAATTGCATCGCAATATTTTTTATTTTTATTACATAATTTATTTAAAA
>UESW01002666.1:165680-180866 GCA_900491605.1 Calamus simplicifolius | reverse complement strand
TCGATTTCCCTCGAGCTACCCATAGCTCAGTTTTTCCGGGCAATCCATAGCTCGGTTCCCCCGACCAACTCATAGCTCGGCTTCCCCGAGCAACCCGTAGCTCGGTCTTCCCGAGCAACCCATAGCTCGGTCTTCCCCCGAGCAACCCATGGCTCGGTTTCCCCTGAACTACCCATAGCTCAGTTTTTTCAAGCAATCCATAGCTCGGTTCCCTCAAGCAACTCATAGCTCAGCTTCCCCCGAGCAACCCGTAGCTCGACTTCCTCGAGCAACCCATAGCTCGGCTTCCTTCGAGCAATCCATAGCTCGGCCTTCTCCGAGCAACCCTTAGCTCGGCTTCCTCGAGCAACCCGTAGCTCGGGCTTCCCCGAGCAACCCATAGCTCGGTTTTCCCAAGCAATCCATGGCTCGACATGCACCTCCGTGGAACCCGACGCGGGAGAGCCCAGGTCTAGCGTAACAGAATCCCAAACAAAGGACATATCGAGGAGTGGTCTAGGATCTATAATAACGACCTAGAACCTACACGCTCATCAGATCTCAGGCCATCAAAGAGCTCTCCCAGCCGTCGATCCTTCAACAAACAGGATACGGATCCCACTGGCCTCACAACAACCTGATTCGAATCATCTCCGTATCCTAACAACCTTCAAACCTTCCAGAAGGCGCTCAAGATTCAGGTGATTGCCTATAAATATGACACTCTCAGATTCTCTCAGGTACACGCGCACAGCCTACTCTCACTCTCTCTCTCTCCTTCACTGCTCATTCTTCTCCCTCTTCGCCGTCGGCGCTCCCCTAGAGCTCCCGATTGGCCGCCCCTGGAGGGACTCCCCAGAGAGATCCTTCTCCTCATTTCTGTTGATCGTCGATCCGCGCTGACTTGAGCATCGAGGGTCTTCCGCGGAGGGCCACCCCCAATGCCTCTCGTGCGAGGACTTCTGTGCAGGTCCGCCTAGGAGGAAGCCCGATCAGGAGACCAACCGCGCCCGAGTCGGAGGACAGATCCCGGCGGCAACAGATTGGCGCTAGAGGAAGGGCCTCAAGTCCCATTAAAACTTGAAGAAAGGAGATAAGGATTTCGATCCGGAAGAGAGCCTCTCCAATGGCTAATCGGAGAAGAGCAACTTCTGAGGCCCTGGACCAGGTCGTCTCCCAAAGACCTGATCTGATGAGCAACATGGCACCGCAACCGCCACCCGTTGAGACCCCATCGCAGCCGACTATCCCGTGACCCAGGACCAGTTTGCCACACTGGTCCAACAGGTCCAAGCCCTGACCCATCTGGTTCGGGAGCGCCTCGCAACTGCCCCCGCTCCACGCCTTCCTGAGGAGGCCGCAACCCCTTTTTCTTCGGCCACCTCTCCTTCCGGTCTGCATGGAGTCGCGGACCCCCCATACCGACCCAAGGAGGACAGACCAGTCCCGAGGGGGCTGCAACAGGGATCCTCCCAGATCTCGGTGGGCCCAATCCCTCTCTTTGGAGTCCTCCCGCCATGATTCGACGTCCTCTCCGCGCTCTCCTTGCCCGGCTCCTCCTCTTACATCTGAAGAGAAGATCCCGATAACTCTAGGAGATGCGTCAGGAGCTGGACGCTGCCAAGTAGGCTCAGCCGCCTCAGCCCAAGGCGGAGCAGGGCATCCCCTTCACCAAAGGGATCATGGAGGAAGTGATCCCCTCCCATGTTAAACTACCCGCCATCGAGCCCTACCATGGCTCTTCTGATTCGGATGATCATCTCAGTAGCTTCCAGTCAATAATGATGTTCCACGGAGCATCAGACGCGATCCTCTGCCGCGCCTTCCCTTCCACCCTCAGAGGATCTGCCCGAACCTGGTTCAACGCCTTGAAACCAGGTTTCGTTGATTCATTCGACGAGCTGAGCCATCTTTTTATTGGCCAGTTCGTCAGTAGCCGCCGTCACCGACGAAGATCCAACTCCCTCTCTGAAGTTAAGAAGAGAGAGGAGGAGTCCTTGAGAAATTACCTTGGCCGTTTTAACAAGGCCATGCTGGAGGATCATGAGGTGGCTATGTCCGCCCTAGCGGGGGGAGTCTTGAAGGAGAGCGACTTCTACCTAGCGATGGAGGTCAGCTACCCCTCGAACCTCTCCGATATGATGGCCCTGGCAGATAAATACACCAGGGTCGAAGAATCGCGAAGAGCTGCCCACGCCGAGCTGGCGAAGAAGAAAGAACCTAAAGGTTCGGACAGGCACCAACCCATCCGTCAGCCAAGCCCGTCTCGTCGCCAAAGAGCTCCCCCGCTGCCGTCGAGAAATCGCTCCCGAAGCCCGCCCAGGCGATTCGATCGGTACACTCCACTCACTGTACCCAGGGTGCAAATCCTCATGGAGATAGAGCGCCAGCTCTCCCGACCAACTCCTCTCCGAGGGAACCCAACTCGGAGGGACCCCACCAAATACTGTCGCTATCACCGGGAGCATGGCCACGACACCGAGAAATGCTGGCAGCTGAAGAATGAAATTGAGAGGCTAATCCAGCGGGGCCGACTGAACCAGTTCAGGAGGGCGCCCGAGCCAGGACAAGGGGGTGACCGCCAGCCTGATCCTCAGCAGCCTCCTCCTCCTCCCAATCCATCCGTAATCGGCCACATTAACATGATTGAAGAGGCCGGCGGCTCGAGCTCCGAAAATGATGACGAAGGCTCAGTGCCAAAGAAAGTGTGAATGGGTGATCTCTCTTTCTCCGATGATGATCTCTAAGGGATACAGTTCCCACATGACGATGCACTGGTTGTATCTCTCAATTTAAATAACTACGATGTAAGTCGGATCCTTGTTGATAGTGGAAGCTCCGTGAATGTTCTGTACCTTGATGTGTTTGCCAAGATGAGATTGCTCATGAAAAACCTCCGAGCCGTGGACTCCACCCTAATGGGGTTCACAGGCGACGTTATCATCCCAGAGGGGGTCGTAACCTTAACGGTTCAGGCAGAACCTGGCCCCTTGTGGCCACTGTTCACACGGACTTCCTAGTGACTAAGCTCAGGTCACCCTACAATTCGATATTGGAAGACCCGGCCTGATGTCTCTCAAAGCCGTCGTCTCCATCCCACACCTATCAATGAAATTCCCCACCGGGCGGGGAGTTGGTGTTGTCCAGGGAAGCCAAACCATGGCTCGACAGTGCTTTGTCACCAGCCTCCTGCCCAGAATGCCTGAAGTTGATGGGTTGGACGCTCGGGAGGACTTCGCCGAGCAACGGGGAGAACCAGCCGAAGAACTGGAAGAAATACCATTGGACGAAGCTCGTCCCGATCAAACCATAAAAATCGGGTCGCTGCTGAAAGGAGAATCCCGGCAGGAGCTGGTCGAATTCCTCCGAAGCAACGCCGATGTCTTCGCCTGGTCCACCTCCGACATGCCAGAATCAGCCCCAAAGTTCTCATCCACCGCCTTAACGTGGACGAGATGTATCGGCCCGTCAAATAAAAGAAGAGGAGCTTCGCCCCAGAACGACAGAGAGCTATTGAAGAGGAAGTTGATAACTTATCAAGGTAAACTTCATTCGGGAGATAAATTACCCAAGTTGGCTGTCAAATGTCGTCATGGTAAAGAAGTCGAACGGCAAGTGGCGGATCTGCATCGACTTCATCGACCTCAACAAAGCGTGCCCAAAGGACAGCTTCCCTCTCCCCCGAATTGATCAACTTATGGATGCCACCTCGGGTCACCAAATGCTGACGTTCATGGATGCCTACTCCGGCTACAACCAGATCCGGATGGCTCCCGAAGATGAGGAAAAGACCGCCTTCATAACTGACCGAGGTACTTACTGTTACCGTGTTATGCCTTTCGGTCTTAAAAATGCAGGTGCCACCTACCAAAGGCTGGTCAACAAAGTCTTCAAAGAACAAATCGGCCAAACATGGAGGTATACGTCGATGACATGTTGGTCAAGAGCAAAGAAGCATCACAGCACGTCGAGGATCTCTCGGAGAGCTTCGCAACACTCCGCAAATACCGGATGAAGCTCAATCCGACTAAGTGCGCCTTCGGCGTTAACTCTGGGAAGTTCCTCGGCTTCATGGTATCCCAGCGGGGTATCGAAGCTAACCCCCAGAAGATCCAAGCTCTCCAGCAGATGGCGCCCCCGGCGTCTATTAAAGAAGTCCAGCGCCTAACTGGGAGGATAGCGGCCCTTAACCGTTTCGTGGCTCGTTCCGCCGAAAGGTGCCTCCCCTTCTTCAAAACTCTCCGGTCGGCCAAGAATTTCCAGTGGACCCCCGAGTGTCAAAAATCATTCGAAGATCTCAAGAAGTACCTGGCTCTCCCCTCTCCTCAGCAGTCCAAATCCCGGGGAGACATTGTGCTGTATCTGGCTATCTCCGAAGGTACCGTTTGCTCGGTGCTGGTCAGAGAAGAAAATAAGGCCCAGAAGCCGATTTATTATGTCAGCAAACTGCTCCGAGACGCGAAGATGAGGTATACCCGGATCGAGAAGATGGTGTTGGCCTTGATCACCTCAGTTCGAAAGTTGCGGCCATACTTCCAAGCATATTCTGTGACGGTCCTGACTGACCAACCCATCAAGGCGGTGGTCCATCCGGAGACATCGGGGAGAATGACCAAATGGGCCGTCGAGCTGAGCGAGCACAACATCCGATTTCAGCCTCGCCGGCCATCAAAGCTCAGGTGCTAGCCGACTTCCTCCTCGAGTGTACCGTCCTGGAGGATGGCTCCACCCCTGACTCCCCGAGAAACCAAAATCTGGCGCCCGGTGGCTCCTCCATGTCGATGGGTCATCCAACGCCCATCGCTCCGGTGCGGGCTTGGTCCTCACCAGCCCGGAGGGGACGACTTTTGAATATGGCGTCCGCTTCTCCTTCCCGGCCTTCAACAACGAAGCTGAATATGAAGCCCTGCTGGCCGATCTCCAGATCGCCCGCAGCCTTAAGGTGGAGAAACTGAATGCCTTCACCGACTCCCAGCTGGTGGCAGGTCACATGCGAGGGGAGTTTGAGGCCTGAGAACCGAACATGATCCGATATCTCCAAGAGGTTTGGAGCCTACTCTCCCATTTCCCCGAATTTGATATCATTCAGATTCCTAGATCTGAAAATGCACGTGCCGACCTACTATCTCGGCTGGCGACTGCGGAATCAATGGACGCCGAACGAAAATTCCACCTGGAGACCTTGGAGAGACCTAGTATCGCGGAAGCTGACCGAGTGATGCAAGTTGAGGCCGAACCATCATGGTTCGACCCCATCCTGAAGTACCTCAAAGAAGGGTCACTCCCGGCCGATCGAAGGGAAGCTAGAAGGCTAAAGCTGCAAGCCACCCACTATGTGCTAATTGATGACCAGCTCTACAAGCGGTCCTTTTCGATGCCATTGCTTAGATGCCTCCGCCCATCTGAAGCTGATTATGCCCTTCGGGAGTGCACGAGGGGATTTGCGGCAACCATCTGGGAGCCGGTCCCTGTGCCACAAGGTGCTGCGTCAAGGTTACTATTGGCCAACCATGCAGAAAGATGCAGACGACCTTGTCCGAGCTTGCGACACATGCCAAAGACACTCAAGTGTTCAGAGGCTCCCCTCCGCTAGCCTGGTCCCCATTTCCTCCGCTTGGCCCTTTGCCAAGTGGGGAATGGACATTCTCGGCCCATTTTCGCTCGCCACGGGGCAACGGAAGTTTTTGTTCGTCGTCATCGATTACTTCACCAAATGGGTCGGCGGAAGCAATCGCTCAAATAACTGAGGCTCGGGCCAGGGATTTTGTGTGGAGATCCATCATCTGCCGCTTCGGCCTCCCGCACACCATCATCACTGACAACGGCAAACAATTCGACAATCCGAAGTTTCGTCAGTTCTGCGAGGAGCATGGGATCCATCACCGCCTTACTCGGTCGGGCATCCACAGGCTAACGGAGCAGCCGAAGTAACCAACCGAACCTTGCTTCAAGGGATCAAAGCTCGACTCTCCAGAGTCCGAGGTAGGTGGGCAGACGAATTGCACCATGTCCTATGGGCCTACCGCACCACCCCGAGAGTGCCCACAGGCGAGACCCCATTCCGAATGGCCTTCGGCACAAAGGCCATCATCCCCATGGAGATAGGACTCCCTTCTCTGTGGGTGGAAAGCTACTCGGAGGAAGCCAGCGATGAGCAGCTGTGCCAACCTTGACCTGGTAGAGGAGATCAGAGAAAAAGCTCGGATCAGAATAGCGGCCTACCAGCAAAGAGTGGCCCGTTACCACGCCTCCAGAGTCAAAGGGAAAGCTTTCTTGCCTGGCGACCTTGTTCTCTGGAAAGCATCTGTCTCCAAACCACTGGAGCAAGGAAAGCTAGCCCCAAACTGGGAAGGCCCCTACCAAGTAGCGGAGGTCGTCGGACCCGAGACCTACAAGCTGTAAGATATAAGCGGAAGATCCATCCCTCGGACATGGAATTTGGACAACCTCCGCAAGTATCATTAGTAGGGTACGCCCTCTATAGGCTCGCCTTCTTAAATTTTTGTTCGCACATTGTTTCATAATTCATGACAAAAATCACCATAAATTATATCGCCAAAAATCGTGAAAAGAAACAGATGCTGCTTACCAATCCTCGGCACGACCGAGTTACCTGTTTAAGCAGTAAATCTCCGAACCTCGGCTGGGCCGAGCAGCGAAATCTCCGAACCTCGGCTGGGCCGAGCAGCTAATCTCCGAACCTCGGCTAGGCCGAGCAACAAGTCACCAAACCCCGGCTGGGCCTAGTAAAAAACCTCCGAACCTCGGCTGGGCCGAGTGATGGATTATAAAGCCATGATCAAAACCGGAGTGCATAAAGCCCCGGCTAGAACCGAAGTGCATAAGCCTCGGCAAAAATTGAAGCACGCAAACCTCTATCGAAAACTGAAGGACTTCCGAACAGTCCCCAGAGCTTCGGCCAGTGCAAAATCGTCAGCGGCACAGAGTCCGCGCCTTTAGCAAACCCCTAAAGGCCCCGACGGGCCCTACACGGCCACGCAGCATTAATTAGGACATCATTGCATGGGCTGTCAAGTACATGTCCCCTCGTTTGGATTGCGCCACCTAAGTCTATACTCCCTACGCCCGAACCTACGCTTCAAACTAGGGAGTGTGGGGCATGTGTTGAGGGGTAAAGTCACCGTTGCATTGATAACCGTGCGAAGGGGCTAAGATCAGCCCCATCCCCCTGCCCGCTACACTACACCCGTAAAGAACGAGCTAACTAGTGTGGTCCACGGGTCGAGCAACCCATAGCTCGTTTTCCCGAGCAACCCATGGCTCGGTTTCCTCCGAGCTACCCATAGCTCAGTTTTTCCGAGCAATCCATAGCTTGGTTCCCCCGAGCAACTCATAGCTCGGCTTCCCCCGAGCAACCCGTAGCTCGGCTTCTCCCGAGCAACCATGGCTCGGTTTCCCCCGAGCTACCCATAGCTTCGTTTTTTCGGGCAATCCATAGCTCGGTTCCCCCGAGCAACTCATAGCTCGCTTCCCCCGAGCAACCCATAGCTCGGCTTCTCGAGCAACCCATAGCTCGGCTTCCCCGAGCAACCCGTAGCTCGGCTTCTCCCGAGCAACTCCTAGCTCGGCTTCCTCGAGCAATCCATAGCTCGGTTTCTCCGAGCAATCCATGGCTCGACATGCACCTCCGTGGAACCGATGCGGGAGAGCCCAGGTCTAGCGTAACAGAATCCCAAACAAAGGATCATATCGAGGAGTGGTATAGGATCTATAATAATGGCCTAGAACCTACACGCTCATCAGATCTCAGGCCATCAAAGAGCTCTTCCAGAGCCGTCGATCCTTCAACAAACAGGATACGGATCCCACCGGCCTTACAACAACCTGATTTGAATCATCTCCGTATCCCAACAACCTTCGAACCTTCCAGAAGGCGCTCAAGATTCAGGTGATTGCCTATAAATATGACACTCTCAGATTCTCTCAGGTACGCACGCACAACCCACTCTCACACACACTCTCTCTCCTTCACTGCTCATTCTTCTCCCTCTCCGTCGTCGGCACTCCCCTAGAGCTCCCATTGGCCGCCCCTGGAGGGACTCCCCAGAGAGATCTTTTTCCTCATTGCTGTTGATCGTCGATCCCCGCTGACTTGAGCGTTGGAGGGTTTTCCGCAGTGGGCCACCCCCAACGCCTCTTGCGTGAGGACTTCTATGCAGGTCCGCCAGGAGGAAGCCCGATCAGGAGACCGACCGCCCGAGTTGAAGGACAGATTCCGACGGCAACAATCATGATGATCATTAAAGGCCTGCAACCATACCTCTTGCCTGGCAGAATAGGCGAAGTAGGTGTACGCTCGTGTTGGGCCACTACTTTTGTTTGAGAAACACTGGCTTGACAGCCATAAACAGAGTTCCAGTTTGAAGCCTGAACATATGTATGAAAAAGGAAGCAAGGGATGGGATGGTTTGGTAACTTCGTACCAAACATGAGAGATTCTTCGGAAGAGTTTTTTTTTAGTAAACTCATTTGCTTGCTGCCTCGCTAACCTATCATTTTTCTATTTGAACATCATTGTTGATCCTTGATTGGACTGAATTTTTTTAATTCTGTATAAATATTATTAGAAATTTATAAAAATATATTTAAATATAAATCTGGCTATTCGGTTAAACCGATCGAACACATCATCCTTCATCCTTCAATTATTTTTGCTAGCACTTTTACCACCTTCATTATCTTGCAACATGGGGCTGAAAACAGGTTGGACAAGATTTAAACTTAGTTAAGTCTGATCCAATTTGACTTTATATTCAAACAATCTAAATATAATATTAGTTGATCAGTGCAGATGATTGGCTTTATAAAAATATATTAGATCCATTAGCGTTGCTTGTTTATAGTTGGGTTAAATATGATCAGGAGTTTAGGATGGTGGGGTTAACTAGGATCAGGTCAAATTTGCAGTTTAGATCACTTAATTAGTTGTATTTAATTGATTACAAATTTAGTTAATTAAAAAAATGAAAATGTGAAATAAAATTTAAGTAGCCCATCTGAACCTGAATTTTGAGTTAATTTTTTAGTTTTATTCAATATTCTTATCATTCTCAAATTGCTTGTAAAATTATATATTGATATTTTAGGGAACACTATAAATGGGAATTTATTAAAAAAATAAGGTTTCAAGATAATTAAGAGAATAAAAAGGTGAGGGGAGATGTGGTTGTCAAGATCAACCGTGGATGATTAGTTTGATTGAGATCTACATGACTAGTTTAGTTTGATAGAGATTTAGTTGAATGAATTGAGCAAAATGTTGAAGGTAAAGAAAAATGAGGGTTTATGTGATTTGAGCTGCTCGGCTATACAATATATAGTCAGATTTTTTCTATAATAATATTAGCTCAGATAAGGTTCCTCTACTTTTATAATAGCATATTTTGTGAAAACATTTTGCAAGCTTTCTTGTTGTTCTAAACAAATATAAGTTATTTTTATGAATACTACTAAGTTTCTTGATACATCATTAATTAATAAATTATTTGTTTTAATCATCATAGGCTATGACTAAAAATAAATATCTATAAAAATAAAAGATCAAAAAACAAACTTTTGGTAAACAGAATTTTCATTACAGTGCAATTAACATAGGACCTTAATCCTGAGGTAGATTGCAACATAGCATGACATCATATATATATATATATATATATATATAGAGAGAGAGAGAATAATTTCTATTCTTTTCTCCCATTGCTACATTGGTTCCTAATGTATAGGAATAAGTGGGTGATTTCCTACTAAATAGAACAAAGAAATAAGTGGTTGTTTGGAGTAGGAAGAATCAAAATTTCATGGTGATTCTTTATTGTTAAGAATTAAAGAATAACACCTCTTCACTTATTAATCTCGCATTCCTTAAATTATATGCCAATGAAATTTCTAAAAATAATTTATTATACTTCAAATATTGAAATTTTATATGGCCAATTTATTAAAAAATTTACACGAAAATGTTCACTCCAAATAACCGTTAGCAGCTCATCCCTCTCTCTCTCTCTCTCTCTCTCTTTCTTACACATACACTTTTGTTGCCAATCAGAAAAAATGCCTCACTGCATTGAAAACTTTGATCTAATATCCCTCGAGATCTAACTGCTTTAAAACTGAATTTGCGATTTAGCCTTCTCTATAATCAGACATGAGTATGTGTATGAATGTAATTAGATCTAAAGTGAATCCGACCCATTGAGATCTAAACCTGTAAACTATATAGATGATGTTAATTCCTAATCTACCATAGTTCCTGTCCATAAGTCATCGAGTGACCATCTCTATCCATCATTTTGCTGCTACTTTCTCCATCTCTCTCTCTCTCTCTCTCTCTCTCTCTCAAGCCAAAAACTAGTCATAATCTATCTCTTCTTTTAGTGTTCCTATTTGCCTAAGGTTTGATTTATGTTTTTCTTTCAGAACTTAACTTACAGCTCTCTAATGCCTACTAATTAACATGTTTCACTAATCATGGATTCCTTTCAAAGTCCAGTATATAGAAATTACATAGGGAACACTGATAGGAAAGTGAAATAAAGTTGATGCATGGCAACATTCAGTGACAAGGTACTAGATGAGCTCAAAGCACCTTCATAGAAATAAAATGTTGTGGAGAAAGACTCTATTCATCGTTTGAGTCATCAGACTCATCGTTTGAGCCATCAGATTCATCATTTGAGCCATCAGACTCAAGATTGGTTTGGTAGCAGGTACGTTTGAGCCATCAGACTCAAGATTGGTTTGGTAGCTAAAAGGTACCTTGGTATAATGTAGATAATAATGTAGACGAGCTTCTCCAGCTTTGGTGGAAGCTTTGGCACTGACCCGAGAGAACTGTTGGATGATGGGCCAGTCTGGGCATCCCCTGAGGCACCTCGCAAGCAGGCGGACATGGCAACGCAGGATCAACTCGAGATTGTCTTGATGAGGGTGCTGTCGTTCTTGGAGAAGTCCCAAAATCCACTCCGGGAGGCTGTCCATGGATTCATCAATCAACTCCAGGCATTGCAGTGCATTCAGATTCTCCACGCTCCTCAATGCTGGGCATTCATATATGCGTAGTCTCTTTAGAGCAGGTAAATTTGAGATCTTTTCCAAACAATTAGACCCTACGATGTTTAGCTGATTGGATAAAAAAGGAAGGTTCTCAACTCCTCTCAGCTCCGGAGCTCCCTCAATAAGCAAGCTTTGCATCATGGTGGCCTGCTTAAGGACATTGGGAAGAGCTCTCAACTTGTAACAATAATAAAGTTCCAATTTCTTTAGATGAGGCAGCAGCAACGCTGACTGAGATGCTACTTGTTCGGTTATCTCCCATTCTTCCCATTCGTCCATAAAGGATAAGTCCAGGGATTCGAGCTTGGGAAAGAAGGTTGGCCTTGCTGCATGTGATCCCTGCCTTATACTGCTGCCCAGAAATTCAGGGCCAATTGATACAATTTTAGATGCACCTAAAATTACGAGATCGATCAATTGGGGCAACTGACCTAGCGGTGGAAGCTCTCGGCATGATCTGCAGTAAATAAGCCTCAAATATTTCAGGTTAGAAAGATAATCTCCCAAGGATGAAGACATCATCCAGCCAGGATACCTTCGGCCAAAGAAATCATATATCTGTAGATCTACTATGCTTCTCGGAGGGGTCAAGTCCTCGAAGATCTCCTCGATCCGATGGATCTCCTCATCGTCCATCACATTTTCTGGTCTGCATCTTAGCCATAAATTCTTTAAGTAGGGTTTATTGCCCAAAATTCGAGCCCTGTTCGATGCCCTCTCCAATCTGTCTATGTACAGAATTCTGAGGCGGGAGAGACTGTGCAACTCTTCCAATTCACAGCCTTGTGCTTCTTCACGGCCGTTCCTATCATCACCCACAATAAATCTATTGAGTTCAACAAGTTGTTCTAATTTTCCAATCCCTTTAGGCAGAAAATTCAATGGTGTACCGAAAATATCAAGACATCTGAGATTGAAAAGCCGAGTGATGCTGTTGGGAAGCATCTGCAGCTGGTAGCACCATCTGAGTTTCAATATTTGTAGGTTTGTAAGGAAACCAAGAGATTCCGGTAGGATGGAAACTTTTGTAGAACTAAGATCAAGGAGTCTAAGGTGTATTAAAGTTCCAATAGAATCCGGGATGCTCCCAATATCTCTCCCATTTAGATGCAAGATACGGAGATGAGTTAATCTCACGAGCAAATCATTTTCAAAACCTGATGGGCTCGGAAACATGATCAGGGTCCTCAAACAATTCAGTTCTATTATAGAACTAGGGACTGCTGCCATCTCTCCTCTTCTTCCAATTGACAGGTGCCGAAGCTTTGACAAAGTAGTGGCGTTTAATTCATCTACATCTCCATAGAAACTTTCATCTTGTGACAAAAACTGAGCAAGAGCTCGCAAGAGATCATGCATTTTATATGACCTGAAGTCCACATCTATAAGTTGCAGAATGTTCCTCCTTACCAACTCTTCATAGTACTGCTCTGCTGACTCTTCCATGCTTGTACCATCTTGGGCTTCCACAAACCCTTCAGCCACCCAGAACATCCTGAGCTCACCGCGCCTGAATGCACGATCTTCTGGAAACAGAGCAAAATAAAGAAAGCACTGTTTGAGGTAGGATGGTAAATCCACATAGCTCATATACAAAGCTCCACTAAGTTCATCCGGAAGCTTAGAAGACCATGCATCACTTCTAAGAACTTTTTCCCACTCACTCCTGCTTTTATCCTTCATGGTTAAGAGGCCGGCAATGGTCTTGATTGCAAGAGGAAGACCGTGGCATTTCTCAACAATTTGACTCCCAATATCTTTTAACATCTCCATTTCTGCCTCCTCCCCGCTTGCAAACACTTTCTTGCAGAGGAGCTCCCAACCAGAATTCTCAGGTAATAGCTCCACTTTGTGGGTGTGTACTGCCCTCATTCCTCTAGCAATATTTTCATCTCTAGTGGTAACCAAGATCCGACCGATAGCTACACCAGTTTGAAGGGGAGTTCGAAGTAAATCAACCCACACATTTGCTTGCCATACATCATCCAAGACAACAAACAGACGTTTTCCAGAAACAGCATCTCTGAGCATTCGCAAGAGTTCTGATTTTGTATTCAATACTCCATGATCCCCACCAGCACCCCTTATCATCTGTTTCAGCAGCTCGATCTCTGAAAAATCCTGTGAAACACACACCCATATTCGAGTCTGAAAGTTGTGAACTACCTTTGGATCATTGAATATCTTCTGAGCAAGCGTGGTCTTGCCGATTCCCCCCATGCCGTCGATTGCAAAAATACAGCATTTTGGTATATCTTCCTGCACCAACTTCTCCACAAGACCATTGGTAGCATCCTCGATGTCTGTTCCTACTATGTCCAATTCAACGAGAGAAGAGCTCTGTCTAAGATTCACTCCTCTCGCTGTGACATTTCTGCTGCTGTGCCCTAGCCTGGGAATAACTATTCTATCTTCATGATCTCCTTCAGTCTATCATTCAAAGTTTTAATTCTACTGGCAATTTCATGGGCAGATAACAAATCACTAGGGCTAGGAAGCATGGAGAACAGATGGCTTCCCAAATTCCCAACCAGCGATGTTGATGCTTGATCACCGGACGACCTCCCACGCTTTGCACCCATGATTCTGCAGAGATCTATGATGTCATCAGCGTCATACATGATGTCTTTCAGCTTGGCCACCCACCTGTTGATGGCTGGATCTTGGAGCCGCTTTCTCTCTGCATCCTCGAGCAGGCCTTGTATGGTCCCTAACTTCTCCCGAAGCCCTTCCAGCCCATCCTTCACCCCTAACACCATCATCACTCTTTCACCAATGAAATCAGCGAGCTTCTCGACAAATTTCCCAACAAAAGCCTCTAAGATCATCGCCATCCTTCTTTTCTTTCACCTCCTCTCGATTACAACTACTTATTTTCCTGGAAATACAGAGCGTCGCTGCTTAGCAGATTATGAGTCTATTCCTTCATATTTTTTAAGACTCAGATTTTTCTTCCTCTCCGGATAAGACGCCAAAAGAAACGAAGAAAAGAAGGCCAGGCCTCTCGCTCGTCGAAAGAGACGTTTCAGGCCGCTGGAAAAATATGGCTCTCAATATTCATATCTGACCAGCACCTCAGACCGCTGGAAAATATACCACAAAAGTTAGACTTTTATTATTCATATCAGGAACCAACATGGTTTTTTTTTTTTTTTTCCCCAAAAGAACCATGACGGACGGATCCTGGGGTTCTCAACCTTGAACGTGAATGCTGGCCATTAAGTGGTGCGAACTTCTATTACAGCTTAGTCAAAGCCGTAGTTAGGTTTTTTCCCGTCTACTCGTGACTTAAGAACATAAGTCAAGTTTTTACAATTCAGCCTTTCGTTAATTGGCAACACCAATCAGTAAAAATAGTTTTTTCCAACTTGCTTTTTTTTTTTTTTTTTGAGCTAAAAAAATTGGGTTAAAAAACTGGCGACTCCCTGCAGGTTGCTGATTTGGGCCCTGCAAAGATGCTTCAGATAACAATGCTTATGTCTCTACCAGACCATGGGAACCTTTGGATAAGTACAATTTTCAATCCATAATTTAATTTGGCTCGCATGTTTTAATGATGTGTAGATTATTTATATAGTGAGTCTGAAACATCCCAAGTTATATTTTATTAGCACAAGGTACTGCTGCCAGGCATTGAGAGATTGGGTAATCCCTGACTTCTATCTTAGAGATCAGAAAACTTCGGTACGTGTTGCCAAGGAAAGCATGTGCCGTGTCACGAGCCAAGCCTTAGATGGGTTTGGGATGTCACAGGCACCTGCGATGAGATGTTTCTGAGTTTTTATTTAAAATGCTCAATTTTAGTTGGACACTTGGACTCCATATATTGGCCACCTTAACAGCTCCAGAAAGGGGGTTGCCATGACGGAGTTATTGAATGTAACAAGACACTCATGCCAGTAAAGTAATCGGTCACAGCAAAAACAGATAAAAGAATGCATACTGCAGATGATTACGGTGCATCATGGAAATGATTGTACCATACATTCGTCATGTGAAAGCCAATTCTACCCAAGATAAATTTCTTGTGTGTCATTTCTTTGTTTTTCCCCCTTTTCTTTTAATGATAAAAGAGATGGTAATTGTGATCAGATTTTTATTAGTAATACTACTAAGCAGACTATGAATCCATTC
>UESW01002666.1:111827-163334 GCA_900491605.1 Calamus simplicifolius | reverse complement strand
ATCACCATCTTTTTATCCACCATTGTTGTCGTAGAGGGAGCAGGGCTTGTAGACTAGTGTCACAAAGCTCTGTTCTCCCCCTACCTGGTGCGCCAATCTGTTGCCGCAAATCACTTTCGAGGAGCGTCGAGCAAGAGAGGAGCTTTTGTGGTTCCGGAGGATGATACGACGCCTCCTATAGCCGGAAGCCTAAGAAAAAGTCCTGGACCGGGGTTCTAGCGGGACCCTCCGACACTCAAGTTAGCGATTTGGAGAACAGGAATTAAGATGAGATAAAAGAGGTTGAGTCCCCTCCTCGTTGTGTGTCAGGGTCTTTATATACCTGTTCGGGGGTTCTTACCCTTCGCAGATAAACCGTCGAATCCTATCGTCCATTAAGATGCTCCGTAAGCGGTAGGTGGGCGCAAGCCGCTAAACGTGCACCGTAAATATGGCAACTGCCCACAATATATCGTTAACCGCCCATAGTCTTAGCAAAGAGTAGGTTAGTGGACCACGTGGCAGCCCTGGGCACTTGTTAGGTGGCTGGGAACTAAGTTCGAGGTTGGTTCCGAGACCAAAGCTAGAAGTCGAGACAGGTCCGAGGCTGAAGGCTGGCCGAGGCTGAAGCTGGCCGAGGCTGAGTCTGACCGAGGCTGAAAGCTGGCCGAGACGGAGGTTGGCCAAGGCGGAGGCTGGCCGAGGCCAAGGCTGAAGCTGGCCGAGGTATATATGTTGGCTGAAAGAGAGCCGACTTGGGTGGCTAACTGGGAGTTCGACCTGAGTGCATCATCATTGCCCATGGGGTTTACTGGCCCCATCAGTCAAGTTTTTACTGATAGACTTAGTTTAAATATATTGATCCCTATCAGATATGCAAACATGGGACCAATATATTGTCATGAAATAAAGTAAATCAAGATCGATAAAACCTCCAGCCATTGCTCCACGGTCCAGATGAGGGTAAGGATCTTCCACACCTTACGGTCTCTCAGTGATGGTAAACTTTCTCGATGAGACCAGGCGTAGGACCTACCCGTTTTATAATCCTTTATGCCTTATCTGTCCATCACAGGGGCGCCGCTTTAAACGGATATGGTTGAGTGATTCTTATCTTAATGTGAATTCAAATTCAAAATTTGAATTCACGTAACCCTCGATATCGAAATATAGGACCACCTTAATCCAATCTATAACCGATATACTTGGAGAAAAACCAACATTCTCCCACTTGGTCCGTATATTTTATTACTATAGTAAGAAACAGAATACATGAATCATAGCAATAGGTCCTCTATAATTGAGTATTATCTTCTATGTATTACAATGCATTCAATTTCTTTACCACTATTCCAAATGTGACAACATAACATAATGAATAAACCATATGTTTATTCAGAGTCCAAGAAAAGTTTGTCTTTCACAAATAAATGTGTACACCTGAATGAGAAATAAAAAATAACCAAATAAGAGTTTCTTTGTACAAATTGTTATCCATGCAATTATATCATGGAACCAACTCCCATTCGTATCACATGATCCTTAAAATTCTTAATTGGCATGCCTTTAGTCAAAGGATCAGCTATCATCAATTCAGTGCTAACGTGTTCTATGACCACTTTTTTCTTTAACACGTTCTCTTATGGCTAAATACTTAATGTCGATATGTTTACTTCGACTACCACTCTTATGGTTTTTAGCCAAAATACAGCAGCTGAATTGTCACAATACAGTTTAATTGGCCTAGCAATAGAGTCAACAATTCTAAGCCCTGAGATGAAACTCTTCAACCATACACCTTGCGATGTAGCCTCAAAACAAGCAACGAACTCCGCTTCCATAGTAGAGGTAGCAGTCAAAGTCTGCTTTGCACTCCTCCATGATATGGCTCCACCAGCTAACATAAATATAAATCTGATGTTGATTTTCGAGAATCAACACAGCCAGCAAAGTCGGAATCTGAGTAGCCCTCTATCTCCAAATGATCAGTTCGTCTATACATAAGCATGTAGTCCTTGGTCCCTTGAAGATACCTCATGACCTTTTTAGCAGCTCTCCAGTGGTCTAAACCTGGATTACTCTGATATCTTCCCAACATCCTACTGCAAATGCAATGTCAAGTCTTGTGCAAACCTGAGCATACATTAGGCTTCCAACAGCTGAAGCATATGGAATGTTGTGCATTTCCTCCCTTCAAGTTCATTTTTAGGGCACTGGTTCAAATTGAATCTCACCCTTGACTATAGGTGCAACACTTGGTGAACAATTTTTCATCTGAAATCTCTCTAAGACTTTATTGATATAGTTTCTTGAGATAACCTAAAATGCCTCGAAGTCTGTCTCTCTGAATTTTAATGCCAATGACATAAGAGGCATCACCCATATCTTTCATGTCAAAATTCTTAGAGAAAAATTGTTTCACCTCATGTAACAACCTTTATCATTGGTTGCAAGTAAAATATCATCTACATATAGGACCAGAAAATAAATTTTGCTCCCAACCTTCTGGTATATACATTGATCCATGATGTTCTCTACAAATCCAAATGAAGAAATCACATCATGAAATTTTAAGTACCATTGTCGAGAGGCTTGTTTCAATCCATATAGATCTCTTAAGCTTGCATACTAATTGCTCATTATCACTAGAGGAAAAACCTTCAGGTTGTTTCATATAAACCTCTTCCTCTAGATCTCCATTGAGAAATGCAGTTTTCACATCCATTTGTTGCAACTCTAAATCAAAATGTGCAATAAGTGCCATGATAATACGGAAGGAATCTTTCTTGGATACAGGAGAAAATGTCTCCTTGTAATCAATTCCCTCCCTTTGAGTGAATCCCTTAGCAACGAGTCTTGCCTTATATCGCTCAATGTTGCCTAACGAGTCTTTCTTGGTCTTAAAGACCCATTTACAGCCAATGGCTTTTGCTCCATCAGGCAACTCAACAAGATCCCAGACTACATTAACTGCCATAGAATTCATCTCATCTTTCATAGCATCATATAAATTGATTCCTTACAATTCATGGCTTGTGAAAACGTTTCAGGATCATTTTCAGCTCCAATGTTATAGTCCGACTCTTGAAGATACACAATATAGTCACTAGAAATTGCTGATTTCTTTTTTCTTGTAGATCTTCTTAATGTTGTAACAACCTCCTCTGGAGGAGTTGATTGTTCAACTATCTCTGGTAACTCATGAGAGACTGGATCTATTAGTTCATTATCAGCAAATTATGGAATTTCAACGACGGTTGAATAATGCCCGTTTGATCTTGAGGGGCACTATAAATAATCAATCTGTCACTTGAAGTGGAAGGTTGAGCATCAGAATGTTCCCTTTCAGGAATCATGTTCTGCAATTGATCACTCCCACTGATCAAGTCATTCTCAAGAAATTTGGCATTTCTTGATTCCACAATCCTAGTTATGTGAGATGGACAGTAAAATCTATAACCCTTGGACTTCTCGGCATATCCAACAAAATACCACTAATGGTCCTAGGGTCCAGCTTTTTCTCTTGTGGATTGTATACTCTCACTTCACATGGGCATCCCCATATGCGTACATGTCGCAAACTTGGTTTCCAACCTTTAAATAACTCAAATGGCGTTTTAGAAATAGCCTTGGTTGGAACCCATTTAATATGTACACAGCCGTTGAGAGCTTCTGTCCATAAGGACTTAGGTAGTTTGGAGCTGCAATCATGCTCCTACCATGTCCATCAATGTTCGGTTCCTTCTTTCTGCTACACCATTCTGATCAGGTGAGCCAAGTAAACTGTATTGGACAACAATTCCATGTTCTTTAAGGAACTTCGCAAATGGACCAGGTATTTGTCCATCTCTGTGTATCTCCCATAATATTCACCTCCTCTATCAGATCTCATAATTTTGATTTGCTTTCCACATTGTGTCTCTACTTCTGCCTTGAACACCTTAAAGGCATCTAATGCTTCGTTCTTATTATGAAGCAAGTAGAGATACATAAATCGTGAGTAGTTATCAATAAAGCAGATAAAGTATTTTGGACCATAAAATCCATATCCGGACAACAAATATCCGTGTGTATGATCTCTAATAGGTCTAAACTTCTCTTGGCACTTTCTTTGACTTATTGGTCTGCTTGCCCTTTAATGCAGTCACACAAGTATCAAAGTCAGTGAAGTCCAAAGTATTAAGTACTCCTTCATTCACTAACCTCTTGATTCTATCTATGGAGATATGTCCCAATCTCCGATGCCACAACATAGAAGAGTTATCATTTACAACACATCTTTTTATGCCAGCCCTAACATGCATCACATCATGAGTGGTATTATTTTGCAAATTAATATAGAAAAGGCCATCAGACAAAGTACCATTCCCAACAAGTTCAGATTTATAATATAAACTGGAAGAAGTATCTGAAAAGTTGAAGGAATAACCCAAAGGTACAAGTCTTGAAACTGAAATTAAATTCCTAGAAAAATTAGGTGCATAAAAGGTCCTTTCCAAATTTAAAATAAAACCATTACTAAGAACTAAAGTGCATGTCCCTATAGCTTTCACATGTGAGCGCATCTTATTTCTGAAGAGATATAGTTCACTTCCTACTGGCTTCCTTAGGTTTTGCATACCCTGTAAAGTATTACAAATGTGGATTGTAGAACCAGAATCAATCCACCATGTGTTATAAATAACATCAGCCATATTAGATTCATAACTGACAAGAGCTTTGACTGAAGTCCTGAATTGCTCATCAATGGCTTTAGTAGCTTCCTGACATTCTCATGCTTATCGACTCAACCACGTATACCAACAGAGATTTTTGTCTTTATGAATATTGTACTCAAGCGATTAGATCGCTCCCAACGTTCATAAATTGCAATCTCATTAGGAGTGCTGGTTTGAGTTACTGAAGGTGGTTCATCATTCCTTATAGCATAATCAATGTCCATCCAGCCCAGATGAAGGAGAATTCTCTCCTTCCAAACCTTATAGTTATCACCCCTCAATTCAGGTATGTCACATTTTATATCAGAGAAATTTACAGGTTGCATAACTACAAAATTTAAACATACATGCTTATTATAAAAAATTGAGGCTAATAAAATGTTTTACCAATGTAAATCATGCATTTAGAAACTAGTGAATCTATTGACATAAAACTTGCATGTGGGCTAAAGCCCTAATTCAATTAGATTCACTTAAGTCTGTATGATAAAACTATCAAATTATATTCCTTCTTTCTAATTCCTGTGGTAGATTAGAAATATATAATTTGATATTTTATCTTAATTAATTATATAAATAGTGAATCCGATCCGCTGACATAAAACTTGCATGTGGGCTAAAGCTTTAATTCAATTAGATTCACTTAAGTCTGTATGATAAAACTATCAAATTATGTTCCTTCTTTCTAATTCCTGTGGGTAGATTAGAAAAATATAATTTGATATTTTATCTTAATTAATTATATAATAGTGAATTCACTGACATAAAACTTGTCTGTGGGCTAATGCTTTAATTCAATTAGATTCACTTAAGTATGTATGATAAAACTATCAAATTATGTTCCTTCTTTCTAATTCCTGTGGGTAGATTAGAAAATATAATTTGATATTTTATCTCAATTAATTATAAATAGTGAATCCACTGACATAAAACTTGCCTGTGGGCTAAAGCTTTAATTCAATTAGATTAACTTAAGTCTGTATGATAAAACTATCAAATTATGTTCCTTCTTTCTAATTCCTTTGGGTAGATTAGAAAAATATAATTTGATATTTTATCCTATTTAATTATATAAATATAACAAAATTTCATGTGGAATAAATTTTATTATATCCATATAATTAATTACAATCAATGTCTATTATTTATGTGATTTATTAACTTTATTATACAATTTTATAATTAAGGATGCTGTGGCTACTCCTCAATTATTCAATTATATTTATCACTTAGACATTATTTAAATTTTATGCTCAATTATGTCATTTAAGATGTATGCATAATTCATAAAATTTATACACATAAATTTTAAATATAATTGAACATAAATAGGCCAGGCCAATGGCCCAACCTCGATGGACGAGCCAAAGCCAATCATCCTCACCCAATTCCAATAGTTTAATTTAACCAAAGAAAAATTTTCTCAATCACCTCAAAAAAAAATTTGGATCAGATGTGCCCAGACTACTGCAATCCAACCTGTTACAGTTCAGAATGGGCGCACGGCCCAGCTTTATAACTGGCTCAGGTTGTTGGGCCAGCCAGGCTGCTGACCCAGGCAGCTGGGCCAGCCAGGCGTTGGGCCAGTGCTGGCTGAGCCCAGCGCTCCAGCGCCTGGCGCGCCTGGGCCCAGGCGCTGGCCCAGCCAGGCGGTGGGCCAGCGCTTGGCCCACCCAGGCGCTACCAGCGCTGGCTGGCAGCCAGCGCCTGGGAGCTCGCGCCCCTTTTTTTAAAATTCTAAATCTAAATGCCACTTTTTTTATTCTGTATGGCCAGCACATCTTCTGTAAGAGACGTTTTTCTTCCGTCCTCATCCTGTAAAGAAGCCGACGTTTCCTCTCATGGTGATTTGATCGTGAGACATTTGGATTTATCTTTATTTAAACTATATCCAAAAAGAGTAAGCGAACAGATAGGTACATCCTTCATGGCATAAATCTTACTGATGCATCTCTTAAATAAAACTGAATTAAATAAACTGAATATTAAGAGTTTATCAGATCTAATGCCCTTTCAGATGATTCTTGATGACTTATTAACTCTCCCGGTACGCAGGTAGTTGGGTCAAACGCACTAAGGTACTACAGCAACCTCCCTTATTGGTACGTCCCTAATATCCCTACTGTACGCCTATTGGGTAAAATAATCCAGGGTACTACCAGTATCCTCCCCTTTGGATTATCCTTAAACGAGAGAAATAGAGATCAAGAACCTTTGGATTATCCTTAAACGAGAGAAATAGAGATCAAGAACGCCTTGCCCCTCTTTATCAAATAAATGATATAAAGATTGTTTCACAGAGATTTTATCAGATCCGTATATTAATGGAAACAATCGTAATAATTAAGGCAGAGGTATTTTTATACGCTCTGATACCAAATGATAGACTTAGTTTAAATATATCGATCCCTATCAGATATGCAGAAACATGAGACCAATATTTATCATGAAATAAAGTAAATCAAGATCGATAAATACCTCCAGCCATTGCTCCACGGTCCAGATGAGGGTAAGGATTTTCACGCCTTATGGTCTCTCTTAGCGATGGTGTAAACTTTCTCGATGAGATCAGGCGTAGGGACCTACCCATTTTATAATCCTTTATGCCTTATCTTCCATCACAGAGGGCGCCGCTTTAAATGTTGAGGGATTCTTATCTTAATGTGAATTCAAATTCAAAATTTGAATTCACGTAATCCCTCGATATCGAAATATAGGACCACCTTAATCCACCTTAATCGTATCTAACCGATACGCTTAATGAAGAAAAACCAATATTTACAATTCAGCCTTTCGTTAATTGGCAACACCAATCAGTAAAAATAGTTTTTTCCAACTTGCTTTTTTTTTTTGAGCTAAAAAAATTGGGTTAAAAAACTGGGGACTCCCTGCAGGTTGCTGATTTGGGCCCTGCAAAGATGCTTCAGATAACAATGCTTATGTCTCTACCAGACCATGGGAACCTTTGGATAAGTACAATTTTCAATCCATAATTTAATTTGGCTCGCATGTATTAATGATGTGTAGATTAATTATGTAGTGAGTCTCAAACATTCGAAGTTATATTTTATTAGCACAAGGTATTGCTGACAGGCATTGAGAGATTGGGTAATCCCTGACTTCTATCTTAGAGATCAAAAAACTTAGGTGTTGCCAAGGAAAGCATGTGCCGTGTCACGAGCCAAGCCTTAGATGGGTTTGGGATGTCACAGGCACCAGCGATGAGATGTTTCTGAGTTTTTATTTAAAATGCTCAATTTTAGTTGGACACTTGGACTCCATATATTGGCCACCTTAACAGCTCCAGAAAGGGGTTGCCATGACGGAGTTATTGAATGTAACAAGACACTCATGCCAGTAAAGTAATCGGTCACAACAAAACATGTGAGACAGATAAAAGAATGCATACTGCAGATGATTACATTTACGGTGCATCTTGGAAATGATTGTACCATGCATTGGTCATGTGAAAGCCAATTATCCCAAGATAAATTTCTTATGTGTCATTTCTTTGTTTTTCCCCCCTTTTCTTTTAATGATAAAAGAGATGGTAATTGTGATTAGAGTTTTATTAATAATACTGCTAAGCAGATTATGAATCCCTTCCCCTATCTTCATCATTAAAAACAGAGCTGTATAAACTAAAATATCTAACAGAACTCGGCCTTCTCTTCCTCTCCAAACACGACCTCAGGACTTTCTCCTCCAAACAAGACCTCAGGTCCATCTCTATTGGCGAGAGCGGTGTCAAACCTGCACTATCAATTAGGCCCACACTCTTTTGAAATTATGGCCAACAGGTCTATCTCTATCGACGAGAGCCGTGTCAGACTTGGTTAAAAACATTCCTTTGGATATCGATAGGTCCCCCTTATCTCCTATTTTAAACCCTTCTTTATTGTTTTTATCTAAGGTCCACACCCTTGGAATCACGCCCGACATCTCTGGCCGCTTGAAAAAGTACCCTTCACCAATGCCATTCTTTTTTGATTCCTTTCCTATTCTTTTTTGAAATACCATGCTAGCAGAAGGCCGACCTTACGCTGAGGGGCGTTTGGTTGTTGGGGTCATTTCGAAGTTCCCATCGTAGTGACGGTGGCAATCCCACAAATAAGTTTGGTTGAGCATGAATATCTAATGTCGCCTTAAAAATCAGATTTCCAATCTGATTCTCGAGATGGATAATCTAAGATTGTCGTGAATGAAAATCTTCATTATTTTTTTAACCAAAATTATCCCTCAAATAACTTATACAATATAGCTATAAATTCATTATAAATAAACACATACATACATACATACATACATACATACATATTGCTGAGGGGTAAAATCATCATTACATTAATGTCCGTGCAAGGCGGCTAAGGCTAACCTCCTCCCTTTGTTCCTTCCGGGCTTCCATAGCTCGGCTCTTCCGGGCTTCCATAGCTCGGCTCCTCCGGGCTTCCACAGCTCGGTTCCTCCGGGCTTCCATAGCTCGGCCCTTCCGGGCTTCCATAGCTCGGCCCTTCCGGGCTTCCACAGCTCGGCTCCTCCGGGCTTCCATAGCTCGGCCCTTCCGGGCTTCCACAGCTCGGTTCCTCCGGGCTTCCATAGCTCGGCCCTTCCGAGCTTCCACAGCTCGGCTCCTCTGGGCTTCCATAGCTCGGCCCCTCCGGGCTTCCATGGCTCGGCCCCTTCCAGGCTTCCGCAGCCCGGCTTCATCGAGCGATCCACAACCTAACACCTACCTCCGCGGAACCTGACGCGGGAGAGCCTGAGCCTACCAGAGCGGCATCCTAGACGAGGAATCATGTCGGGACGTGGCCTAAAACCTATCGTAACCGCCCTAGGCCTACTCAACCAGATCCCGAGACATCAAGGAGCTCTCCCAGTCGTCGATCTCTGAACAAACAGGGTACGGACTCTAACGGCCTCACAACGGCCTGATTCTGCCCGCCTCCATATCGTAACAACCTCCGAACCTTCCAGAAGGTGCTCAAGACCCAGGTGACAGCCCATAAATATCAGATTCGCAGATTCCCTCAGGTACACGTATCTCCTGGCGCATGAACACACTCACTTACTCTCTCTCCCTCTCCTTGGGCACCTCACCGCTCTCCCCGGTGGCTCGTCGGCACTCCTGCCCTCTAGAGCCTCCGATTGGCCGCCCCCGGAGAGGTCTCCCGGAGAGATCCACCTTCCCACTGTCTGGTTGATCGCCGATTTCTTCTCCACTGACTTGAGCGTCGGAGGGTCTTCCGCGGAGGGCCACCCCCAGCGTCCCCCGCGTGTGGACTTCTTTTTGCAGGTCTGCCCCCTCTTCTGGAGATCGACTGCGCCCGAGTCGGAGGACGGATCCCGGCGGCAATAGATTGGCGCTAGAGGAAGGGCCTCAAGTCCCATTAAAACTTGAAGAAAGGAGACAAGGATCTAGATCCGGAGAGGAACCTCTCCAATGGCCAACCGGAGGAGAGCAACCTCTGAAGCCCAAGATCAGGTCGCTTCCCAGAGGCCTGATCTGACTGGAGCTACAGCGCCGCAACCCCCACCGGTCGAAACCCCGTCGCCGCCTGCTATCCCGGTAACCCAAGACCAGTTCGCTGCGCTGGTCCAACAGGTCCAGGCCCTTACCCACCTAGTACAAGAGCGCCTTGTGGCTCCTCCTGCTTCGTATCCTCAGAAGGAGGCGGCAATTCCTTCCTCATCGGCGACCTCCTCCTCTGATCCGCATGAGTCAGCGGATCCCCCACATTGCCCCAGGGGGGACAAGCCAGTCCCGCGAGCCGATTATGATAGAAATCCTCTCAGATCTCGGCAAGCCCGCTCCCTCTCCCCGGCGACATCTCACCATGATTCCACGCCATCCCTGCGATTCTCACGTCCAGCCCCCCGTCTAACCGGTGAAGATGAGATCCGCCGTCAGATCCAGGAGATGCGTCAGGAGCTGGACGCCGCCAAACAGACCCATCCGCCCCAGCCCAAGGCGGAGCAGGGCATCCCTTTCTCTAAGAGAATCATGGAGGAAGTGATTCCCTCCCATGTCAAACTACCAGCCATCGAACCCTATCACGGCTCTACTGATCCGGACGACCATCTTAGTAGCTTCGGGTCAATAATGATGTTCCACGAAGCATCTGATGTGGTCCTCTGCCGAGCCTTCCCATCCACCCTCCGAGGATCCGCCCGAACCTGGTTCAACACCTTGAAACCGGGTTCCATTGATTCATTCGACGAGCTGAGCCGCCTTTTTATTGGCCAGTTCGTCAGCAGCCGCCGCCACCGTCGAAGATCCGACTCCCTCTCCGAAGTTAAGCAGAGAGAGGGGGAGTCCTTGAGAAATTATCTTGGCCGTTTCAACAAGGCCATGTTAGAGGTGGACCACCTTAATCACGAGGTGGCTATGTCCGCCCTGGCGGGGGGAGTTTCGAAGGAGAGCGACTTCTACCTGGCAATGGAGGTCAGCTACCCCCCATGTCTCTCTGATATGATGGCCCTTGCGGATAAGTACGCTAGGGTCGAGGAGTCGCGGAGAGTGGCCCGCACTGAGCAAGCAAGGAAGAAGCAAGAGCCCAAAGCCCCCGATAGGCACCGTCCCGTCCGTCGACCAAGTCTGCCTCGCCGCCAAAGAATCCCTCCGCTGCCACCAAGAAATCGCTCCCGGAGTCCTCTTAGGCGATTTGATTGCTATACTCCGCTGACTGTGCCCCGAGCGCAAATCCTTATGGAGATAGAGCACCAGCTTCCCCGGCCAGTACCTCTCCGAGGGAACCCGACCCGAAGAGATCCTGCCAAGTGCTGCCGCTACCATAGGGAGCATGGTCATGACACTGAAGAATGCTGGCAGCTGAAGAATGAAATAGAGAGGTTGATCCGGCGGGGACGGCTGGATCAATTCAGGAGGGCGCCCGAGCCGCAGCAACAAGGGGGTGACCGCCAGCCCGAGCTCCCACAACTCCCTCCTCCACCAAATCCGCCCGTGATTGGCCGTATCAACATGATTGAAGAGGCCGGCGGGTCGAGCCCCAGAGGCAGCGGTGAAGAACCGGTGCCAAAAAAGGCAAGGACAGGCAAACTCTCCTTCTCCGACGACGATCTTCTTGGGATACAGCTCCCCCACGATGACGCACTAGTTGTATCCCTTAATTTGAACAATTATGATGTAAGCCGTATCCTCGTTGATAGTGGAAGCTCGATAAATGTTTTGTACCTCGGTGTGTTTGCCAGGATGAAATTGCTCATGGAAAACCTTCGAGCCGTGGATTCCACCCTGATGGGATTCACCAGCGACGTCATTATCCCGGAAGGGGTTGTCACCCTGATGGTCCGTGCGGGAACCTGGCCCCTTGTGACTATTGTACAGACCGACTTCCTAGTGGCCGACCTCAGATCCCCCTACAACGCCATATTCGGCAGGCCTGGTTTAATGTCCCTCAAGGCAGTTGTCTCCATCCTTCATCTGTCTATGAAGTTCCCCACCGAGCGAGGAGTTGGAGTGGTTCGGGGAAGTCAGGCCATGGCTCGGCAATGTTTCGTTACGAGCCTTCTGTCTAGAATGCCCGAAGTTGACGGGCTAGACGCTCGCGAAGACTTCGCCGAACAACGGGAGAATCGGCAGAAGATTGGAAGAAGTATCATTGGACGAAGCTCAGCCCGACCGAACCATAAGAATCGGGTCGCTACTCAAAGGAGAGTCTCGGCATAGGTTGATCAAGTTCCTCCAGGGCAATGCCGACATCTTCGCCTGGATCGCCTCCGACATGCCAGGAATCAGCCCCGAGGTCCTCGTCCACCATCTTAATGTGGACGAAAGGCACAGACCTGTTAAGCAGAAGAAGAGAAGCTTCGCCCCAGAGCGGCAAAAAGCCATTGAAGAAGAGGTCGACAAACTCATAAAGGCCAACTTCGTCCGAGAGGTAAATTACCCAAACTGGCTGTCAAATGTCGTCATGGTGAAAAAGTCGAACGGCAAGTGGAGGATCTGCATCGACTTCACCGACCTCAACAAAGCCTGCCCGAAAGACAGCTTCCCCCTCAGGCCACCAAATGCTGTCATTCATGGACGCTTATTTCGGCTACAATCAGATCCGGATGGCCCCTGAAGATGAAGAAAAGACCGCCTTCATAACCGACCGAGGTACCTACTGTTACTGTGTTATGCCCTTTGGTCTTAAAAATGCAGGTGCCACCTACCAGTGTTCAAGGAGCAGATAGGTCGGAACATGGAAGTGTACGTGGACGACATGCTGGTTAAAAGCAAGGAGGCGTCACAGCATGTCGACGACCTCACAGAAAGCTTCGCCACGTTGCGCAGATATGGGATGAAACTCAACCCGACCAAGTACGCCTTCGACGTCAACTCGGGGAAGTTCCTCGGCTTCATGGTCTCCCAGCGAGGTATCGAAGCTAACCCCCAGAAGATCAAGCTCTCTAACAAATGGCGCCCCCTGCATCTGTTAAAGAGGTCCAACGCCTAACCGGGAAGATAGCGGCTCTTAACCGCTTTATGGCGCGGTCGGCCGAGAGATGCCTCTCCTTCTTCAAAACTCTCCGATCGGCCAAAAACTTCCAGTGGACTCCCGAATGCCAGAAGTCATTTCAAGATCTCAAGAAGTACCTCGGCTCACCTCCGCTTCTCAGTAGTCCAGCTCCGGGAGAGACCCTATTTTTGTACCTGGCTGTCTCGGAGAGCGCGGTTTGTTCGGTGCTAATCAAAGAGGAAGGCAAGATCCAGAAGCCGATCTACTATGTGAGCAGGCTGCTCCGCGACGCGGAGACGAGATACAGCCGGATTGAAAAGATGGTGTTGGCCTTGATTACCTCAGTTCGTAAGCTATGACCGTATTTCCAAGCACATTCCGTAACGGTCCTGACTGACCAACCCACCAAGACGGTAGTCCACCATTCGAAACATCGGGGAGGATGACCAAATGGGCCGTCGAGCTAAGCGAGCATGACATACATTTTCAGCCTCGCCCAGCCATCAAAGCCCAAGTGCTGGCCGACTTCCTCCTCGAGTGTACCATCCCGGAGGATGGCTCTACCCCAGACTTCTTGAGGAGCCAAAGTCTGGAGCCCGGTGGCTCCTCCACGTCGACGGGTCATCCAATGCCCATCACTCCGGTGCGGGTTTAGTTCTTACCAGTCCTGAGGGGATGACCTTCGAATATGGCGTCTGATTCTCCTTCCCGGCTTCCAACAACGAAGCCGAGTACGAAGCTCTGTTGGCCGGTCTCCGGATCGCCCACAATTTGAAGGTGAAAAAGCTCAACGCCTTCACCGACTCTCAGCTGGTAGCCGGCCATGTTCGTGGAGAGTTCGAAGCTCGGGAACCAAATATGATTCGATATCTCCAGGAGGTGCGTAACTTGCTTCCCCATTTTTCCGAATTTGAAATTATTCAGATTCCCAGATCCGAGAACGCCCGCGCCGACCTACTCTCCCGACTGGCAACCACGGAGATGATGGATGCCGAGCAAAAGTTCCACCTGGAGACTCTGGAAAAGCCGAGCATCACGGAAGCCGACCGCGTGATGCAGATTGAGGCCGAACCATCCTGGTTCGACCCTATCCTCAAATATCTCAAAGAAGGGTTGATTCCGTCCGACCTAAGAGAGGCTAGGAAGCTGAGCTGCAGGCCACCCATTACGTGCTGATTGACAACCAACTGTATAAGCGGTCATTTTCCATGCCGCTACTTAGGTGCCTACGCCCATCAGAAGCAGACTACGCTCTACGCGAGGTACATGAAGGAATTTGCGGCAACCATTTGGGAAGCCGGTCCCTCTGCCATAAAGTGCTGCGACAAGGCTATTACTGGCCGACCATGCAGAAAGACGCAGACGATCTGGTCCGCACCTGCGACTCCTGCCAAAGGCATTCAAACATCCAAAGACTCCCTTCCGCCGAGCTAGTTTCTATATCCTCCGCCTGGCCCTTTGCCAAATGGGGGATGGACATCCTCGGCCCATTCCCGCTCGCAACAGGACAGCAGAAATTCTTGTTTGTCGCCATCGACTACTTCACCAAATGGGTCGAAGCGGAAGCGGTCACACAAATTACCGAAGCACGGGCCAGAGATTTTGTTTGGAGGTCCATCATCTGCCGATTCGGCCTCCCGCACACCCTGATCACTGATAATGGCAAGCAGTTCGATAGCTCCAAATTTCGTCAGTTCTGCGAGGAACACGGGATTCGCCATCACCTCACTTCGGTCGGGCACCCACAAGCCAACGGGGCGGCCGAGGTGACTAACAGAACCCTCCTCCAAGGAATTAAAGCTCGCCTCTCCAGAGCCCAAGGCAGGTGGGTAGATGAGCTACATCATGTCTTATGGGCCTACCGCACGACCCCAAGAATCCCAACAGGCGAGACCCCGTTCTGAATGGCTTTCGGTACAGAGGCCGTTATCCCTGTGGAAGTCGGCCTCCCATCATTGCCGGTGGAGAGCTACTCGGAGGAGACTAGCAATGAACAACTCTGCACCAACCTCGACCTGATAGAGGAAATCAGAGAAAAGGCCCGGATCAGAACGACTGCCTATCAACAAAGGGTGGCCCATTACCACGCTTCCAGAGTTAAGGGGAAGACCTTCATGCCCGGCGACCTTGTCCTCCGAAAGGCCTCTGTTTCCAAACCGCTGGAGCAAGGAAAGCTGGCGCCAAACTGGGAGGGTCCGTACCAGGTAGCGGAGATTATTGGACCAGGAACCTACAAGCTGCATGATTTGAATGGGAAGTCCATTCCCCGGACTTGGAACGCGGACAACCTTCGTAAATATTATCAATAGGGTATGTCCTCCCTGAATTCACCTTCGCATGCCTCACCACACATTCATGCTTATCTGTTTCCTCAAAACCTATCACGTGAATCATTGTGCACTATACTGCTATAAATCCAAGAAGAAACAGATACTGCTTACCAATCCTCGGCGCAACCGAGCTCTCTGTTTGAACAGGAATCTCCGAACCTTGGCAGGGCCAAGTAAAATATTTCTCCGAACCTCGGCAGGGCCGAGCAACAAATCTCCGAACCTTGGCAGGGCCAAGTAAAATATTTCTCCGAACCTCGGCTGGGCCGAGCAACAAATCTCCGAACCTTGGCAGGGCCAAGTAAAATATTCTCCGAACCTCGGCTGGGCCGAGCAACAAATCTCCGAACCTTGGCAAGGCCAAGTAAAATATTTCTCCGAACCTCGGCTGGGCCGAGCAACAAATCTCCGAACCTTGGCAGGGCCAAGTAAAATATTCTCCGAACCTCGGCTGGGCCGAGCAACAAATCTCCGAACCTTGGCAGGGCCAAGTAAAATATTTCTCCGAACCTCGGCTGGGCCGAGCAACAAATCTCCGAACCTTGGCAGGGCCAAGTGAAATATTTCTTCGAACCTCGGCTGGGCCGAGCAACAAATCTCCGAACCTTGGCAGGGCCAAGTAAAATATTTCTCCGAACCTCGGCTGGGCCGAGCAACAAATCTCCGAACCTTGGCAGGGCCAAGTAAAATATTCTCCGAACCTCGGCTGGGCCGAGCAACAAATCTCCGAACCTTGGCAGGGCCAAGTAAAATATTCTCCGAACCTCGGCTGGGCCGAGCAACAAATCTCGAGCAACAAATCTCCGAACCTTGGCAGGGCCAAGTAAAATATTCTCCGAACCTCGGCCGGGCCGAGCAACAAATCCTCCGAACCTTGGCAGGGCCAAGTAAAATATTCTCCGAACCTCGGCCTGGCCGAGCAATGAATCCTCCGAGCCATGATGGGGCCGGGTAAAAATCATTCGGGCTGAAATCCCAGACAAAAAACCGAAGTGCACAGGCCCTGACCAAGGCCGGGCAGCCTCCAAATAGTCCCCGAGGGACTTCATCCGGTTTGAAAGCAAGCGCGTTAAACAAAAAACGTCGACGCGCAAGAAGAAGCCGCCATTGGCAAACCCCCTTTCGAGGCCGTTGAGCCCCACGTAATCGGCCAAAGGCCCCAAGCAGAGCTAGGAGATCCCCCTCTCTGCTACTGAAAACCCTCGAGTGACGCCCCTATAACCCGTCGATTCAAAAGCACCTACATCAACACTCTAAAACGACAGGTCGCGCCAACACCCTAATTTATCACGCGGGTCAAGGCCATAAACTCTTAAAGAGAAGGACTTCAGAAACAAGATCCATCTTTCATTTATAAAGAGGATTACAAAAACGCAGTAAAAATAAAAGCACAGAGAGGGGCCCCGAATCAGAATCCGGAGTCACTCCCGGAGGCCAGCAGCTCCTCCAGGCGCTCCGTCAAGTCAGCCACCTGCTGACGAAGGGACGCAATCTCCTCCCTCTGCCGATCCATCAACCGGCGTGAGGCTTTCGCCTCCCTGACCGACACGTCCAAGTATTCTTTGGCGGTCCTAGCGAGCTGCTCATTATTAGCAAAGGCCGATGCTAGGCCCTCTCCATCAACCATCACGGAGGTGCGACTCCCCTCCGAATGCGGCAGGCTGTCAAGCGAGGAACGCGACCCGACTGATGATCGCCCTGGGGAGGCCATTTTTTCAAACTTAAATCGAGGGATGACCGAAACCGATGCCCCTCGGTCGTATTTATACTCATCAGGCAGGTACCTCTATCAGTCGCGCCGTAACCACCGACCCATAAGATCTTGCCACGCGTCATCGTTTCAATACTTGCGAAATCCGAAATGTCGCGCCCCATCCCGAGTGAGATCGGTAAGCGCGAGCAGGTTGTTCGGAAAATTCCTCAAGTGAACATTTTCCAATCTATCGGCCCTTGCAATAAATGCATTCGACGCTTCCCCGAGCCTCTTAATGCCGGCCCCTTTCTCGGAAAATGTAGAAGTCCGGCACTCGGCCAATAACCTGCTCCCTTGGGAAGAGTAGCGTCGCCAATGAAAAAGCGTGACTCCGCTCTGGCGCCCCTTACCAAGCGCCACGTGAACCTAATGATGTGGCCCATGATGACAACTGAGTCGCTCCCTTGAGCCTAGGTCTCCAAACCTCGGCAGGGCCGAGCTACAGAATCTTCGAACCTTGGCAGGGCCAAGTAAAACGTTCTCCGAACCTCGGCAGGGCCGAGCTACAGAATCTCCGAACCTTGGTAGGGCCAAGTAAAACGTTCTCCGAACCTCGGCAGGGCCGAGCTACAGAATATCCGAACCTTGGCAGGGCCAAGTAAAATGTTCTCCAAACCTCGGCAGGTCCGAACTACCAAATATCCGAACCTTGGCAGGGCCAAGACAAATATCTCCGAGACTCAGTCGGCCCGAGCAACAGGTTCCCTAAACCATGATGGGAAAAAGTATGGATTCCCTAAACTTCGGCCGAGGCCGGCCTGCAATAATCCGAGCTTCGGTAAAAGCGGAGCACAAAAATACCAGGCTTCTGACCAGAGTAAGAAGCATGCCTCGCCGAATGATCTCTGAACCGCTACGCACGAGCCTCGGTTAGTTCGGACGGCGTGAGACCCTCTCTTTGTTGTACCCCACAAACAACAATGACTACAAGTTCGGCACAAGAAAAGATAGAGATCGCGGAATAGAACATAACTCTCTTTATTACCGATCAAGGTCAGCTACAAATGCCTCACAGGCATTACAAGAGCATTGAAATGCATAAAACAAAGGCAAATACAAAACTCGAACAACTGCTCCAAAGCAGACCTAACCAATCTACGATGCTCCAGCATCCAATCGCTGAGCCAGATGGATCGCATCCAGTCAGTTCGGGCTGATAATAACCGGTCGACATGGACCAATAGTTGCAACTGGCTTCGAGTAGTAGCGATATCTCGGTGGCCCAACCGGGATATCTGGATGGCCATCCCAGACCACCCAACCGAGGAACCCCTCGACGAGCAAGCAGGAGGCCAGCGGACCCCGGCGTCGGAACGCTCTCCCGAACCAAGTGTGTACCGCCACGCCTTGCCAAGTCTCAAGGACAAGGAGTCGGCGGGCAAAGCACTTTCACCCCCTTCCCAAGCGGATGAGCCCGGGAGTCCAAACCAGGGGAGGAGGCAAAATACACACAAACCATGGGAGACCCGCGTGCACTTCCTATCATGCGTCCCCGAAGGAGAACCGCAAAGGACACACGAGAAGAGTTATTAAGCGCTCTCCGTATGACCCCTGCGCCCTCTTCGTGTGCTCTCCATGTGATCTCCGGGACCCACCCCCTAAGGGCGAGCCATTCTTCAGCCGCTCCCCGGTCGCCCCAGCTGTCCGGCGGCAAGGAGCCTATGAGAGGAAAAATCGATCCTGCCACTCGTAGCAGCAGAGGAGTGAGCATAGTGGAGGCTCTGGGGGAAAAGACGCTTTGGGGATAACCAAACATGACCCCTTTCTCCCCTTTTTATAGGCAGAAAAGAACCGGAAACAAGCTATCGGAGCTGAAAGTCCTGAGATTCAACATCTGGCCCACGCCTCCATGTGGTCCCTCAGGATAGATGCGGCGCCCCGCTGCGCGCCAGGCCCACCACCTGAGTTATGACGTATGCGGAGATTTCCTTCTGATCTCGAATCACGGTCATTTAATACGGGGGATCGCCGGCTGACACCTCAAAAACTGGTAGGATCAGAGTATCGTCCTTTGAAAGCGACGTCCTCCAATGGTGAGCGATTGCGTGCGCGACGAAGTGATCCGCATGGGAAAAGAGCACCTTCCGGAAAGCTCTGATACAGCTTTCTGCCCCCCACTACGCCGTATCATCGATTCTGGTGAAATAAAAATCGAATCGCCTGCGGAGCAACAGGACGATTGACAGAATAGCAGAAAGCGCGAAGGCCTTTTTGCCTGTCGGCCCCAGCCGACCTATTTTGTCCGTCGGTCCTAGCCGACCTATTTTGCCCGTCGGCCCCAGCCGACCCATCTTGCCCATCGGCCTTAGTCGGTGCGTTTCTTGCAATCTCGAGATAAGGATGACCTAAGAGCATCAGTAAGCATAGGTCGCTCGCAATCGAGGCGGGAACGACAACAAGATCACGCAAGGAAAACACTTAAGTGGAAACGGGAACTTCATTCATTAAGAAACGTCATATTAATGTCTAAAAGATGGAGTACAAGAACGACTCCTAAAGACCGGGAGCCGTATCAGCCTTAGAAGGGCCCTCAGTCACATCTGCGAAAGTGTGACTAGACTCGCCCTTCTCCAATATTTTCGCCTCCTCTGTGGCAGCTTGCAACCGTCCCTCAGAAGCTGCAGCTTCGCTGGGACCAGGGGCGCCACCAAGTTCGGCATCGTAGACATCAACATATTCATCTTCATCTTCTTCTTCAGACTCGCCATCGTCGGGATCTTCAGCACTTAGGAAAGAAAGGTCCCATTCCGGGTGCGCACTGAGTATCCTCTGTTTGTACTCCTCCATCCCATGGTCGAACGCGTCTACACTGATAGCGTCTTGCCTCCCCTTAAGTATGGCGAGCTGCATGTTGGCCTCGGCGGCCCGTTTCTCAGCCTCTGCGACTTGGGCCCGCAGAATGATATTTTGCTCCTCGAACTCGCCGGCCCGCGCCTCGAGTTCTGAGCTCTTGTTACGGCTGGACACAAGCTCGCCTTGAAGAGCCCGAACCTCCAACTCCAGCTTCGCCATCTGAAAAAAAAGCCGAAGTAAGTCGACATTACAAGAAACCAGTGGAAAAAGTTAAAAAAGGAGGGGGGAGAGAATGAAGTCGTACCTCCTCCTCTCGTCTGGCCAACCTCTTGGCCGACTCCTTAGCCTCGCTTCTGGCTCTTGTCCTATCAGCCCCGACCAGCTCAACCCTCTCTTGCAGATTGTTGATCTTCAGCTGCTTGGCTCCAATTGCCTCCTGGGCATGGGTTAGCTCGTTGTTCATCCAGGCTATCACCCCTTGTTGCCATTTAGCGCCCTCCTTCAAATGAGCAATTTTGTTGTCGCGGCGCTTCAATCGCTCCTCCACCTCGCCAAGCATCCTAGTTAAACGCTTCCTCTCGTCGGCAGCTTCCTTCCCCAGCCGATCCATACTCTCGCTGTGTTCTCTCTGCATCGCCTTCACCTCCGCGGAATGCCTCGACTCGATTCTGGCCAGCTCCAGGCACGCATTGTCATTTTTCGCCAGGAGTTCCTGCAACTCCTCCACCCTGCGCTTCTGCTTGGACACCTCGGCCAGAGCGACCTGGTGTGCCGCCCTTACCCCCTTCAAGTTCCTATCCATCGTATCCATGAGCTCTTCAAACTTCTCAGACACCTTCAGCCGCGACTGGAGCTCGGCATTATCCCTCCTGGCCTGAACACTGCCCGAGAGAGCAAAATGCTCTGTAAAGGCAAAAATGAATAAGAACCCACGATGGGGTCAATCGGAAAACATCTGCCGCACAAGAAAAGTGACTCACCCGCGAGGCGTAGGCCCGGGTCATCCTCATCAAGGTCGCGTTGTCAATGTCAGGAAGGAGATGGATACTCTTGGCCACGCCTTGCTGCCCAAATGCATCATCGACCAACCCCAAATCGGCAAATTTGTCCGCCGAGGGATCCGCGCCCGGATACAGGGCCAACCTGATCATGGCAGAAAACGCCTCCTCGATACCAGCATCCGAGCTACTGGGTTGCCCAACCCCACCTGAAGGACCGGCCTGGGCGGCCCCCGTCTGAGAGGCCTTCAACCTCCCAGCCTCCTCTACCAAGGTCCTGGCTTGGGTTTCTTCAGATAATTCAGCTAGCCCAAGCGCCAGCCTCCCCAAAACCTTTCTCGAAGAAGCTCCCAATGCGGAGCTCCCGCCTTGTCGTGTCTCCTCCTTCGATGCCCCTTCCTCAGTTAACACCATCTGTGTCTCCGCCACCGGACCCCCGAGGTCTCGGCCTGTTCCATCGCTTGCACTTCCCCTGCAGGCTCCCCCGAGGCCTCAGCCTGACCTGCATAGCCGCTACCGGACTCCCCTGCGGAGAGACCGAGGGAAGGCTCCCCCTGCACCTCCCCGGCTGTGGCTTCCACCTCTTCCTCTCCTGCCGGAACCGACGGCGATCCCGCGGGGACAGCATGCTCCTCGGCGATGACCGCCTCCGCCAAATCCACCACTGATTCTTCTTTCAGGGGGGATGTAGTCGAACGAGCCAACGGAGCCTCGTCCGAGCTATCCGAGATCTCTAACACGAGAGGGTCGGAGGCCATAACCGCTCTCCCCGAGCCCTCCTTCGCCCCCGACGCTTCTGCCATGACTGCTCCGGCGTCCGACGGGCTCCTTGCGGAAGTATGAGCCCTTTTTTCGGGCCGGCCGCTGTCCGCGCCGCTTCCTTCCCCTGGGTGTTTTCCTCTCTTCCTCTTGGAGAGGTTCGACAATGCCGACCTTGCGGCTGTCAGACCAGAACACGCATACTCAGGTCCTAGCACATTGATCGAGAAAAATATACAGCACGAAAGAGACTCACCTTGCGGGTCCAGAGGGCTGAGCCCGGCTGCGAAGAGGGCCCCCTCCGATAGCAGGTCGTTGGCCGAAAACACCTGTCTGTTATGAAAGACGTCCAAGTCCTTCTCCTCCTGTGCCGACAAAGCCGGGTGCGTCTCCGCATCCCTTGCAACATCCCCCCATCTCCGAGGGAAGTCGGAACCAACGTTCCCCTCCGCGATAACAAACCGACTCTTCCACCCTTTGATAGAAGAGGGCTTATCCGCAATGACATTGAAGGACCTCCGGGGCCCGATGTAGGGCCACTCTGATTTCCTCCCAGAAATTAGGTGGTAGCAGGTGCGGAAAAGGGGGAGAGTGGCGGCGATCCGAATCTGATGGCACATCAAAATGAACCCGACGATATTCCGCCAGCTGTTTGGAGCCACCATTGACGGGCAGATGTTATAGTGGGTCATGATTTCCTTCACCAAGGGGTGGAGAGGAAAATGAAGACCCGCCTTCAAACTGTCTTCGTAGATGAAGACCCCCGACTCTAAATCCCGGGTAACTCTATCTTCGGGTTCCGGCGCCCGTAAGACGACATCCAAAGGCAAGCCGTACCACTGGTGAATCCTCCCCAAATCCTCGGCAGCGATTTCTGAGGCCACGTCGTCGGGGCTCATCGCCATTAAAAGAGGTATCAAACGAAAATGATAAGCGTCGAAGAAGATGAGAGGCCAGAACCCTTCTGAAAGCAAGACAAGAAAACGCCGAGAGCACGCGCACATATATATACAATGCGGCTGTCACTTCGCTTCCCCGCCAAGGAAGCCGCCATGAGAGGATGGGGCGTCTCCTCCTAGGCATCCAGAATCGCCTTGACAAACGCCCGATCGATCGGGATTCGTAGCGTGGCGCAATCCCAACCGTCGCTCGTGGGGGAGCCTTAGCCCCGAAGGCGGGATGGCCCTATCGCATTAATTAGGGCATCATTGCGCGAGCTGCCTAAACCAAGGCATCCCATCCAAGACGCGCCATTCGAACTTGTACTCCCTACGCCCGAACCTACACTTCGAACTAGGGAGTGGAGGGCATGTGTTGAGGGGTAAAATCATCATTACATTAATGTCCGTGCGAGGCGGCTAAGGCTAACCTCCTTCCTTCGTCCCTTCCGGGCTTCCATAGCTCGGCTCTTTCGGGCTTCCATAGCTTGGTTCCTCCGGGCTTCCATAGCTCGGCTCCTCCGGGCTTCCATAGCTCGGCCCTTCCGGGCTTCCACAGCTTGGTTCCTCCGGGCAGCTCGGTTCCTCCGGGCTTCCATAGCTCGGCCCTTCCGGGCTTCCATAGCTCGGCCCTTCCGGGCTTCCACAGCTCGGCTCCTCCGGGCTTCCATAGCTCGGCCCTTCCGGGCTTCCACAGCTCGGTTCCTCCGGGCTTCCATAGCTCGGCCCTTCCGGGCTTCCATAGCTCGGCCCTTCCGGGCTTCCACAGCTCGGCTCCTCCGGGCTTCAATAGCTCGGCCCCTCCGGGCTTCCATAGCTCGGCCCCTCCGGGCTTCCATAGCTCGGTTCCTCCGGGCTTCCATAGCTCGGCTCCTCTGGGCTTCCATAGCTCGGCCCTTCCGGGCTTCCACAGCTCGGTTTCCTCCGGGCAGCTCGGTTCCTCCGGGCTTCCATAGCTCGGCCCTTCCGGGCTTCCATAGCTCGGCCCTTCCGGGCTTCCACAGCTCGGCTCCTCCGGGCTTCCATAGCTCGGCCCTTCCGGGCTTCCACAGCTCGGTTCCTCCGGGCTTCCATAGCTCGGCCCTTCCGGGCTTCCACAGCTCGGCTCCTCCGGGCTTCCATAGCTCGGCCCCTCCGAGCTTCCATAGTTCGGCCCCTCCGGGCTTCCATAGCTCGTCCCCTTCGGGCTTCCATGGCTCGGCCCCTTCCGGGCTTCCGCAGCCCGGCTTCATCGAGCGATCCACAACCTAACACCTACCTCCGCGGAACCTGACGCGGGAGAGCATGAGCCTACCAGAGCGGCATCCTAGACGAGGAATCATGTCGGGACGTGGCCTAAAACCTATCGTAACCGCCCTAGGCCTACTCAACCAGATTCTGAGACATCAAGGAGCTCTCCCAGCCATCGATCTCTGAACAAACAGGGTACGGACTCTAACGGCCCCACAATGGCCTGATTCTGCCCACCTCCATATCGTAACAACCTCCGAACCTTCCAGAAGGCGCTCAGACCCAGGTGACAGCCCATAAATATCAGATTCGCAGATTCCCTCAGGTACGCGTATCTCCTGGCGCATAAACACACTCACTCACTCTCTCTCCCTCTCCTTGGGCACCTCACCGCTCTCCCCGGTGGCTCGTCGGCACTCCTGCCCTCTGGAGCCTCCTGTTGGCCGCCCCCGGAGAGGTCTCCCAGAGAGATCCACCTTCCCACTGTCTGGTTGATCGCCGATTTCTTCTCCACTGACTTGAGCGTCGGAGGGTCTTCCGCAGAGAGCCACCCCCAGTGTCCCCCCGTGTGTGGACTTCTTTTTGCAGGTCCGCCCCCCTCTTCCTAGAGATCGACCGCGCCCGAGTCGGAGGACGGATCCCGGTGGCAACACATATATATATATTATAACTAATATTGTTATATAATATGTTACAATTTCAATTAATTTATTTATTATATTAATATAAATAATAAAAAATAATTATGTCAAAGTATACATATAATAGTTAATTATTTTAATATAATTATATTTAATTATTATTATAATCACTATTATCTTAATATTATGTAATATAATATGCAATATAATATTAAATTTATCATATAATTAAAATAATATAATAATACTACTAAATAATTATTTTATTTAATTATATTATAATATTATATTTATTTTATAATATAAAAATATATTGTTATTATTGTTATAATAATATTATAGATTAATTAATATTATTATTAAGAATATTTTGTAATATTAAATTATATTAATATTATAATAATTATTTTTATAATAATATTATGTATATTATCTTAAAATATTAATTTTTATATATATGTTCAAATAATTATTTATTAATATTTTATGTACACTTCATACATGATGTATAATTATAATAATTATATTATTTTTTAATATTCTATTACTGTGTTTATTATATTTTATATAATTTAATAAAATAATTTATATTATATTATATAAAAATAATATAATTAATGATAATATATTTATATATATATAATTATTATATTTAAAATATTGCATTACTTTAATTTCTTTTTTATTTTCAAAATAAGGGTATTTTAGTATTTTAACATGCTTTTTACATGAATTTTTAAAAAAATTCATGATGGAATCTTTCGATCCATAAACCCAACATCTCCTAAATGTTATAGATGGGAACCGTAGGATGGGCCTACTTCTAATGTAATATGTCAGCTAATATAATTCTTGAATGGAACTTTAAAAAAATAAAAAATAATTCATTGCTATCAAGTTGATCTTAGCTATCCATTTAGCGTGTTCCTATCAAAGGTTTAGAGTCGTAATTACTCATTGATGATTATGGGAGACGAGGATTGGCATTGCAGGCAGCAATTTGTGTTAGTGTCTTATCAAGGTTAAGGTATAGGACTATTTGGATTGATACATATACGACATAATTAATTATGCCAAAAATCTAAATACGAACATGCTTGATTATTAAATAAATAACATAATATGATATGTATAACCCATTTAATAAATAGATTATGTTGGATTAATATGGCATAACTCGCTTAACATGAATGGACAAGACTTGATTAATACTTAACGTGAATAGATACAAAACACTGAAAATAACCTTTCCATTTTTTATAATTATACTAAGTACTCTTTGTATAAAAGAAAAAAATAAATAAAAAGGCTAAAAATACCATTAATTAAACGGTTATAACAAGATCATTTTTAGGCTAGTGGGTCAATATGTAACATAATATGATTATTCATATAATAATCATATCAAAATGGTTATAATACGAACTCAATCATTTAAGGTCAATCGAAACTCATTTATTTCATCTTAGGTTCAAATTGTATTCATATGTTATATCTAATTTTGCCACATCTAGCCAAAAGAGTACTCTTGGCAAATGACATCATGGAAGTTTGTAGAATGTTCCTTCTTATCAACTCTTCACAGTATTGCTCTGCTAACTCTTTCATCCTGATATCTTCTTGGGTTTTCACAAACCCTTCATCCACTAGAACTGCACAAGCTCATCATGATAGAATTGGTAATCCTCTAGAAATACAGTGAAGGAACCACTGTTTGAGGTGAGGACCAAAATAAATGAATCCGATATAGATACGGCTCATTAGATGTATCCAAATATTAACCAAACCTATGCCTCGTGTGGTAAGAATGATTATGAAATGCAAGTATAAGTGGATGTAAATGGATCATGGCAGTAACTAGGTCGATAAATCAATTTAGCTTGGGATTTATAAATTTCTCAAGAATGTACTCTTTGAGAAGATCCTTAAATTCGGTTTTGGTTGTTTCACTTGTTTTTGACCTAGCATTGAGCAATTTAAATCAAAATAGTAAAGAAACCCAACAACTATCAATAAAATTACAGAAGATAGTTCATTTTAAACAAATAGTCATTAATTTAGGACACCTATGCCCATGATATTTTAGGTTTGGCTATCAGATTCCAACACTATTGTTTTGTTATGATATGATTGATGAAATATATCATCACTTAACACATTTAGGTCCAACATATTTGCGATGTTTATATATGAGCATGGTGGGTAAATATTTATAAGATCCTTGTACTAGTGAAGGGTACTCTATGTGCATGGTTGATTAATAGGTTTATTGTTGGTACTGATGTGGCTAATGTAGCCATAAGGGTAATTTCAGCAAAACTAAAACATTAGTGCACCCCGGCATCTCCAAGCCCGCCGAGTTTGGCCCCGATCATTCCTGGTCGGCCCTCTCGGCCCCAGCATCTCCAAGATCGCCGAGTCAGCCCCGACCATTCCTGGCTGGCCCTTCTCAGCCACGGCGTCTCCAAGACCACCGAATCAGCCCCGACCATTCCTGGTGGCCCCTCTCGGCCCGGCGTCTCCAAGCCCGCCGAGTCGGCCCCACCATTCCTGATCGGCCCCTCTCAGCCCCGCGTCTCCAAGCACGCCGAGTCGGCCCCGACCATTCCTGGTCGGCCCTTCTCGGCCTCGACGTCTCCAAGCCCGCCGAGAGTCGGCCCCGACCATTCCTGGCTGGCCCTTCTCAGCCCCGGCGTCTTCAAGCATGCCGAGTCGGCCCCGACCATTCCTGGTTGGCCCTTCTCGGCCTCGACATCTCCAAGCCACGCCGAGTCGGCCCCGACCATTCCTGGCTGGCCCTTCTCGGCCCCGGCGACTCCAAGCCCACCGAGTCGGCCCGACCATTCCTCGCTGGCCCTTCTCGGCCCCGGCGACTCCAAGCCCGCCAGTCGGCCCCGACCATTCCTGGCCGGCCCTTCTCGACCCCGGCATCTCCAAGCTCGCCGAGTTGGCCCCGACCATTCCTGGCCGGCCCTTCTCGGCCCTGGCGTCTCCAAGCCCGCCGAGTCGGCCCCGACCATTCCTGGCCGGCCCCTTTCGGCCCCGGCGTCTCCAAGCCTGCTGAGCTGGCCCCGACATTCCTGGTCGGCCCCGCCCCGGTACGTCCTAGTCGGTGAGGCTGGCCCCGGCCACCCCTGGCCGACCCAGATAAGCCTCAGCTCCCTCAGGAGAGTCGAGACTTCTCGTTTCCTTCAAATCTGCCCCAACATGGCCCTGGTAGCTCGGGACGCTACCTCTCTGACCCGCACCGCCTGACAACGCCAGATCCAACTACCCACTGGCCACGCTGCTTATGGGACTGGACCCAACTACCCAACAGCCCCACTGGTTGATGGGACTTAGCCCACCAACCGTCGTTTTCTTCCTTTCCGATGGGATAGGACCCACCAACCAGCGCAGATTCATGCAACTCCCAAGAACTCCACGGACATTCCTTCTTCACGGAATCCCATGTGATCATGCCAGGGTCAACCCCTATAAAAAGGTGAATCCACTCAATAAACAGGTATGCGCGATAACCCCCAAAAAATCGCTATCCTAAGGCCCAGAGAGGAATCCCTCCTCCTCGGGAATACCTCTTTTTCATCTAAAGAGCTCATTCGAGCTCCTCTTCTGCTGTGACCTCAATTGCTAACTTGGGCATCGGAGGGTCCCACCGAAGAATCCTCTCCGGTCCTGGACTTCTTTGCAGGCAACCTGGTGAAGCGAAGGTTCGAGAATCAGTCCGTTCCTGATGTTCAAGACCGGTGATTGGGTGTCATCAGATTGGCGCACCAGGAAGGGGGAGGTTGGTGTAGACGCAGCAAGTATCTCACGGCCTCCCTGTGCTACATCTCGAAAAACTCTACTCCCCCCTCTCTTCTCTCCTTGGAGCCATGGTGGTAACACGAGCCCAGGACGCTTCCATCAGCTGTCCAGCGGGGCTTCCCGCCAGTTAGGCAGCAAGAGGCCAACCCCCCTGCTGCCGATCCTCCAGTCGCCTGCCCACCACCGAACGCAGCTGTCCAAACAGCGGAGCAACTGGCGACCCTCTCCCAGCAAGTCCAAACTCTCACTGCTATGGTCCACGGGCTCCAGCAGCAGCAGTCCGTGGCCACCCAGCACCAAACCGCTCCCCCCACCAGTCAGTAGTCGGCGAGGGAGGTTCTCCACGATGGGAGGCCGATCGGCGGGAGGCCGGTCATCGCCAGCTTCCCCAAGGAAGCCTCGTCGCAAGCCCTCCAAGCGGCCACGGTCCCCTGATCATGGCCCAGCAAAATCCCTTCTGGGATGCGTCACCAAGAGAGCCAAAGCGGAAGTCCCGACTCCCGTCTCCCTCTCTGTCTTCTTCTTCTTCTTCCTCCTTCGAGCCATCTCGGAGGGCCCCAACGATCAGCCGACAGGCGGAGGAGCGCCTGGAGGAGTACAACAGGCGGCTGGACGAGCTCGCAAGGAAAATCAATTATCAGCCGAAGGAAGAGTTTGACACCCGTCCTCCTTACACCCACCAGATATTAGAGGAGCCTGTCCCCTCCAGATTTTACTTCCCCCAGTGGACCCGTACGATGGTACGATAGATCCTCTCAACCATCTAGAGTTATAAAGCAATGATGCAGGTCCAAGGCGCTTCAGACGCCCTTCTTTGCAAGGCCTTTCCCGCCACTTTGCGGAAGGCCGCTCGCACGTGGCACTCGCACTTGTCCCCTCATAGCATCGACTCCTTCCGAGAGCTGGAGAAGGCCTTCTGGCACATTTCGACGCCTGCCGATGAATTCCAAGGGTAGTGGACAACCTCTTCTCCATGCGCAGAAGGAGGGAGAGTCGCTGCGGGACTTTGTGTCCCGGTTCAAGGCTGCCGCCCTCGAGGTCTACCATCTCGACGACGTGGTAGCAACGTTGGCATTGAAGCGGGGACTCCTTCATTCCGCTTCACCTTTTCTTTGGATAAGAAGCCCCGAGCTCTTATTCTGACCTCCTCCTTCGGGCTCAAAAGTACATCCATGCGGATGAAGCCGACTTCACCCACCGAGAATCTTCAAGGAGCTCCAGCCATAAGCCCGCTCGCCCTGAGCCAAGGGCCCCCTCGACACGGCGAGCTGACCCGCCTCGCCGATTCGACAACAAGCGTAGAAGCCTGTCCCCGATGAGAGCAAGCTCACACCTCTTCTCGCCCCTCGATCTCACATTCTGATGGAGATCGAAGGCGAGCCTTACCTCCAGCGCCCTCCTCTCATGAAGAAAGGTCCTCCCGCGACAAAAGCCGCTACTGCCGATTCCACCGGGACTATGGCCATGACACTGACAGCTGCTACAGCTTAAAGCGGGCCATCGAGGAGCTCATTCAGTGGGGCTACCTGGCAAGTATGTTCAGAAGGCGCAGCAGCCACTGCCGGCCCTCATGGGGCCTCCGCCTGTTCAGGCCCTAGTCGACAATGCCCCCACAAAGCGGACGGTCGGAATGGTGTCCTGGGGGTCAGCCTCTGCATATAAGTGGCCGAGGGGGGAGGAGGCGCCGAGTAATGTAATTCCTGGGGGGGTCTGCTGTCATAGAAAATGTAAACAATGAAGGCATCATCGTCTCTATGACGATCGCCAAGCACCCTGTAAAGAGGATATTAGTTGATAGTGGCAGCTCAGCTGACATCCTTACCTACGACGCTTTTGTTCGGATGGGATTATCTTTGGACTCCCTTCAGCCTGTGGCAACCCCTTTGGTCGATTTTACTGGAGACTCCGTAAGGGTTGAAGGTGAAATACCTTTGCCTGTGACAGCCGGAGCGCCGCCATGTCAAAGCACAGTGATCATGAAATTCCTGGTTGTGAGGGTTCCCCTGGCGTACAATGCCATTCTCGGGCACTCAGGTTTGAACCTTTTGGATGCAGTTATCTCTACCCGGCATTTACTGGTGCAGTTCCCCACTAGTGAAGGGGTCGGAGAGATGCGCGATGAGGTCAACTTAGTCCTGCCCTGTTATCATGCGGCATCAAGTCCTCTGGAAGCTGAACCAGCTTTTGAAGCATCCGACCCCAGAGACTCTAACAAGGGAGGGAACCAGCTGAGCACCTTTAACCTTCCCTCTTGGAGATGACCCGGCAAGGACCGTCCGTGTTGGTGGACTCCTTCCCCCAGAAGATCGGGAGCATCTCTTAGCCTTTTTGCGGGCTAATTCAACGTTTTCGCTTGGTCAGCATCTGATATGCCGGCATCCCTCCGGAAGTGATCGCCCACAAGCTCAACATTGACCCGTGGCACCGTCCAATCCGCCAAAAGAAGAGAAGCTTTGCTCCTGATCGACAAAAGGCTATTGACGAGGAAGTCAGCAAGCTACTCATGCCGGCCACATCCGGGAGGCACACTACCCTAGTTGGCTGGCTAATGTGGTCATGGTGCGTAAGGCAAATGGGAGATGGAGGATTTGCATAGACTTCACCGACCTCAACAAGGCGTGTCCAAAAGACAGCTTTCCTCTGCCAAGAATTGATCAGCTGGTGGATTCCACCTCGGGCATGAACTCCTCAGCTTCATGGACGCCTTCTCAGGATATAATCAGATAAGGATGGACCCCAGCGAAAGAGCATACCTCCTTTGTGACGGAAAAAGGCATTTATTGCTACAAAGTGATGCCTTTTGGCCTCAAGAACGCGGGGGTAACTTACCAAAGATTGATGAACAGAGTGTTCCAGGACCAGCTAGGCCGGAATATGGAAGTCTATGTAGACGACATGCTGACAAAGAGCACCCCACCTCTGATCATGTCTCCGACTTAGAGGAGACCTTCAACAACCTCCGTCGCTTTCAAGTTAAGCTGAACCCCAAGAAGTGTGCTTTTGGGGTCATGACAGGCAAGTTCCTGGGTTTCATGGTGACCCAGCGGGGGATCGAGGCGAACCCATAGAAGATCAACGCCATACTCGACATGAGGCCACCATCCAGCAAGAGGGAAGTGCAGCGATTAACCGGGAGGATAGAGGCTCTAAGTTGTTTCCTCTCCAAATTGGTCGAGAGATGCTTGCCTTTCTTCAAGGCCTTGCGGAAGATAAATAGCTTCGAGTGGACAACGATTGCCAGAGGGCCTTCGACGGATTGAAGGCATTTCTATCCTCTCCGCTCCTATCCAAGCCAAGAGACGGGGAAAGTCTTTTCCTCTACTTAGCCGCTTCTTCGAAGCCGTTAGTTCGGTTCTAGTGCATCTCGACGCTGATGGAACTCAAAGGCCTATCTATTATATGAGCAAGGTTCTCCATGACACAGAAGTTAGGTACTCCAAAACAGAGAATGTTATCTTCACCTTGATAGTCTCTGCTCAGCGTCTCCCCCGTATTTTCAAGCCCCTCCTATTGTGGTGCTCATGGATCAGCCCCTGCGAGCCATCCTGGCTCATCCAGATACTCAGGCCGACTGCCAAGTGGGCCATCAAGCTGGGAGAGTTCGACCTTTCTTTCCAGGCTCGACCGGCTCTAAAGTCCCAAGTTTTGGCTGACTTCCTAGTCGAATGCACTTGGGCAGAGGAGGTGACTGAGGAGGTTACCAAGGAACAGCTCGAACCCAAACCAGGTGGAGATGGAGAAACTTGGATCCTTCATGTGGACGGTGCATCAAACTCTCAAGGGAGCGGCGCTGGCCTCATTCTTGCCGGACCAGGCAGAGAGAGGACAGAATGCGCCCTGCGGTTTCTATTCGAAGCCACCAACAATCAAGCTGAGTACGAGGCCCTGCTGGTCGGGTTAAGGCTAGCCCAGGAGTTTGGAATAAGGCATCTCAGAGCTTTCACAGACTCGCAACTCATCTCTGGGCAAATCAATGGGGATTATGAGGCGCGTGACCCCGTTATGACTCAGTACCTAGGCAAGGTTCGGCTCCTGACCTCCCGCTAGCTTATTTCAATATCAGTTATATTCCACGGAGCGAAAATGCCAAGGCCGACATCCTTTCTCGTCTGGCCACCTCTGCCGAAGGTATAGCAAGGGATGCTTACATTGAATATTTGGAAAGACCCAGTATAGAGGATAGCAAGGAAATCCTTCCACTCACCCAAGAGCCCACATGGATGGACGCCTACGTTCGTTATCTCACTGACGGCACACTCCCTGATGACCGCAATGAAGCCAGGTTGCTCAAGTGGAGAGCCTCCAAATTTATCCTCCTCGATGGGCGTCTATACAGAAGGTCATTCTCCTATCCCCTGCTCAAGTGCGTGGGACCTGCCGATGCCGACTACGTCCTCAGAGAAATCCACAAGGGCATCTGTGGAAACCATCTGGGGGGCAGATCCTTAGCCCAAAAGGCCCTCCATCAGGGATATTTCTGGCTCACTATGAGGGAGGATGCGGCTAAATTAGTTCAGAAATGCGATGGTTGCCAGCGCCATGCACACATCCAACATCAACCATCTACCCGCTGAACCCACTCTTGGCCCCATGGCCTTTTGCTCAGTGGGGAATGGACATTCTCGGGCCATTCCCCCCAGCTTCCGGGCAACGAGGTTCTTGCTAGTCGCCATTGACTACTTCACAAATGGGTCGAGGTCGAGGCGCTAGCCAAGATCACTGAAAGCAAAGTCAAAGCTTTCTTTTGGAAGTCAATCATATGCCGTTTTGGCCTGCCTCACACCCTCGTCACGGACAACGACTGCCAATTCAACAACGAAGCATTCAAAGTCTTATGTGATGAGCTAGGCATTCATCACCGATTCACCTCTATCGGCCACCCCAAACCAACGGGAGGCCGAGGTTATGAACCGCACCATCCTTAGAGGACTCAGAACTCGGTTAGACTGGTCTAAAGGTCGATGGGTGGAGGAGCTCCCCAGCATGATATGGGCCTATCACACGACCCCCAGAGTCCCAACGGGCGAGACTCCCTTCAGTCTTGCCTTCGGATCCAAAGCCGTCATTCTTGTCGAGATTGGATTACCCAGTCCAGCGTGGAGTCCTTCAGCGAGGAAAAACAACTCCGTGCTGATTCGGGCTAATTTGGATCTCATCGACGAGGCGCATGATCGGGCGAGGCTGCCATGGCGACTTTTCATCAGCGAGTGGCCAGGTACTACAATGCTCGAGTTTGTCTTAAGGTTTTTCGCCGTGGAGACTTGGTTTTGAGAAAAGCTGAGGTTTCAAAGCCTACAGAGGAGGGCAAACTATCCCCCAACTGGGAGGGTCCTTATCGCGTCCGAGATACTCCACCGGGGGGCATACAAACTAGAAGAGCTCGACGGGTAACCCATTCCACGTACTGGAATGCGGACAACCTTCGCCAATATTATCAATGATGTATTCCCCTGGGGCGTAAGCAATAAAGGAGGTCCATCTGATGCAACAGCCTACTCTCCCTTGCATCCAAGGACCAAGTCCCTCAAAAGGAGCTCGCCGGCATCACGGCTAACAGGACACCACTCGGCCTCAGCACGGCGGTGCCCCCGAGTCGGTTAAGACCCTAGCAGCTTCGTATCCGGTCGAGTCGCCCTTCAGGCAGCACACAAACCCCTGAAGCGGTTCAAAAGGAGCTCATCGGCATCGCGGCTAATGGGACACCACTCGGCCCGGCATGGCGGTGCCCCGAGTGGTTAAGACCCTAGCAGCTCCTACCGGTCGAGTCGCCCTTCAGGCAGCACACAAACCCCTGAAGCGGTTCAAAAGGAGCTCGCCAGCATCGCGCTAATGGGACACCACTCAGCCCCGGCATGGCGGTGCCCCGGATCGGTTAAGACCCTAGCAGCTCCATACCCGGTCGAGTCGCCCTTCAGGCGGCACACAAACCCCTGAAGCGGTTCAAAAGGAGCTCGCCGGCATGCAGCTAACGGGACACCACTCGGCCCGGCACGGCGGTGCCCCGAGTCGGTTAAGACCCTAGCAGCTCCGTACCCGGTCGAGTCATCCTTTAAGCGGCACACAAACCCCTGAAGCAGTTCAAAAGGAGCTCGCCGGCATGCGGCTAACGGGACACCACTCGGCCCCGCACGGCGGTGCCCCCGAGTCGGTTAAGACCCTAGCAGCTCTGTACCCGGTCGAGTCGCCCTTCAAGCGCACACAAACCCCTGAAGCGGTTCAAAAGGAGCTCGCCGACATTGCGGCTAACGGGACACCACTCGGCCCCGGCACAACGGTGCCCCGAGTCGGTTAAGACCCTAACAGTCCCGTACCCGGTCGAGTCACCCTTTAGGCAGCACACAAACCCCTGAAGCGGTTCAAAAGGAGCTCGCCGGCATCGCGGCTAACAACACCACTCGGCCCCAGTACAGCGGTGCCCCGAGTCGGTTAAGACCCTAGCAGCTCTGTACCCGATCGAGTCGCCCTTCAAGCGGCACACAAACCCCTGAAGTGGTTCGAAAGGAGCTCGCCGGCATCGTAGCTAACGGGACACCATTCGGCCCCGGCACGGCGGTGCCCCCGAGTCGGTTAAGACCCTAACAGTCCCGTACCCAGTCGAATCGCCCTTCAGGTAACACACAAACCTCTCACGACGGCAGAATCAGCCCCAGCCATCTCTGGTCAATCCAAATGCCTCCAAAATTAGGCTTGGCATCGAGTCGCCCGGGGATCTTTCCAAGCCTTTGGAAGATTCATACATAAATGAGTATTCTTGCAAACAGCCTACGACAGCACGAAACATCTTAAGTGACCATCTATATGGCCGCCTACATCTTAGAGATGCATTCAAATATTGGCTAAGTCCGGAGTCGCAGAACATTTCAGAAGATACTATATTCGGCTACGACATCGTCAGCATATACGATTTGGCCACAAGAAATAAAGCACAGTAAGGCGTTTTTCTCAGAAGAAGAAAGACCGGATGGATCAAAACACAAAGAAATTGGGAGAAAAAGTATTTTTCATTAACTACCGAAGAAAGGTACAAAATTGAGCCCGAGGCCGTTATACACAATAAAGCAAAGAAAAATAATTCAAGGCTCGCCGGGGCCGGGCTTCCCTTTGTCCTATTTCTCCGTGGGCTCCTCGTCGGACTCCCCAGGTCGGATGTCCTCAAGTTCAGCAATATCGATCTTGAGGGCCGCGAATACTTTGACCTTGCACATCTCGAAGCCCTAAACGTAAGTGTCGAGGCTGGCCTCGATGACTTCCTGCTTGAACTCCGATGAGGCCTTATAATTGGAGACGGCCTGCCCCGCCTTGGCTTCGGCCCGTTGTGCTCTGCCTCGGCCTCCCGGGCCTTGCTCTCGGCTTCTTCGGTGCGAGTGCTGGCCTCATCAGCATGGGCCACAGCCCCGGCCTTCTCCGAGCCCGCCTCCGTTGTTGCCTTCTCCACGGCGACCGCCCTCTCTGCCGCAATACGAGTCTCCTCCTCGGTGCGTTGAACCCGCCGAGTCAACTCCTCGTTCTGCGCTGGCGGCCTTCAATCTCTCTGAGGCCAACTCCATTTTGACCTCGGCTGCGGAGGCCCGGCCACTCTCGGCTTCAGTCCGGCCCTCCATCTCTCTCAGGCGACCGCCCAGCTCTCCTCGCGGGTTGAGGTTTCTTGGTGAAGGCGAACAAGGCTTTCGCCTGCACCATGCTCTCCTTCTTATATCTATCGGCCCGTGCCAGGGCCTTGGTTATTGTGTTGGAAGAATGGGCCAGTGCCTCGCGGAGGCCCAATGCTCCATTGACCAGCTGTAGTAGAGGAAGCGTGTCAGTTACGAGAAGAAGAAGAAATATGGGAAAAATGAGAAGTAATCAAAATTTACCTAGACAATAGAGACCATGACCATATCTAGGAGTGCAAAGTGACTCATTCCCGCGTCTCCCTTCGAACTCGACAGTTCGGACTCCCGACAGGAGGCGGAAGGCCTGCGCAGCGTCCGACATTGTGTCGACCGAGGAAACCAGCCTCATCTGCCCCACTTGCAGGCCTTCGGCTTGGGGGCAGCCGGGCACCGGGCCGATTGGCAGGATGAGCTCCCCGACTCACCCCTTTGCTTCTCGGTCACCTTCGCCCCGTTCCAAGCCTCCCTGGCGACCCGCTCCCCCCTCGCTGGCAGTTGGGGGAGTACCTTCTCTCTCCGGCTCTGCAGCAGCCGGAGGGCTAACAGCAACAGTAACCCGCCCCGCCTCGGGCACATCGGCGGTGGCGGGAGCTTCCTCCTCTCCATCCAAAACTACCACCATCGCCTCGGTGGTGGCCGGGATCTCCCCTTCTTCGATTTCGGCCCTCGCTGGCTTCCGAGCCGCTCCTACAATCGGCTTCTTCTCAACCGGCTCCCCCGCGGGCGTTGGGGATATGGGGGCTGCGGCCGGCCTGCCGGCTCCCTTCCCTGGAGTTTCTTCACCGGCTTGGATGACTCTCCGATGGCCCACCTTTTCTGCCTCAAAACGGCCTCAAAATCACTAGCGGAAACCCTCATTGCTGCACAGAAAAGAATAATGAGCATTAGTAACGGCATACAGTAAATGAAAGATGGACAGAAGGATTCAGGCGCCAAGCTCATCGGTCGCCGGGGCTAACTCGGCTTCTACCAGGTTCTCCTCGGACAGGAGTTTCTTGTAGCCGGAGATTTGACAGTTGGACAGTTGGGTGAATAATTCCTTATCCCTATCACCTACGGTGGAATCTTTATTGGAGCTAGTATCGGGCTCCCTCCAAGCGGCCCTGACCGCCTGATATGGGCAAAAAGAAATCTAGGTTTTCACCCCCTAACTTTGGACGGGAGGCCTAAGGGAAAATGCCCACCATGTACCCTCACCTTGGCGGAGCTTATAGAAAGTTCAGAACAGAGATAGCCCTGGGCGGGCCCCCTCAAAATGGCAAAGGATTACAAAGGCGCAGATGATCCGAATCGAGTTCGGAGTCAACTGTGCCGGCACTAACCTATACCTATCTAAGAGATTAAGGAAAAAAGGGTGGAAAGGAAGGCGCAGCCCGCACCGGAAGAACTCTTCATACAGAGCGACCCGGCCTGGATGGTCGAGGTCACCCTGTCTTCGAGCCCCGGTGCGGACAAACCAATGAAGTTGGGGACATGGTACTTAGCTCTAATGGCCTCTACGTCCTTAGAGGTCATGGTTGAAGCCACCCCCGCGGGATCCGCTGGATCGGAACTGACCACCGGAGGAATCGGACGGCGAGAGGACAAGGGGGCTGCCCTAATAGGAGGACCGAAGGTGGTCGGAGGTCCTATTGCCCCCGATTGACTATGGATGACAACGCCGCCCACCGACTGAGGCATTCGACTACTAGTTACAGGGGCCTGGTCTTCGCTACTAGATTGGAAAGACTCTTCTACGGGTCTCTTGCCCTCCCTAATGGCACGGTGGTCCATAGGTAAGTGTAAGAAGAAAGCAAGTGTAAAAGTTTCTACAGACCCTTGAAAGGTTTTTATAGCCCCCATCTCCAGCTAAGGCTGCCCAAGATCCACCACCTGGTGCGCATCCATTGCGTTGCAGGCTGCCAGCCGAAAATCTCGCCTGCACCCGAGGCGTGCCGCCTCGATCTGCTCCAGGAGATGTGATCCCCGGCCAATTGCGGGCCATGAAAAATAGAGCGGCAATGATGTCTTTGCCTTTTTCCATCACCCAATAAGCTCCTTCTCTGGAACGTCTGGCGCCAACGTCACACCACCTAACGCATGATTACGGGAGATCTTCGAAGCGACACTGCCTCGAAACAAAGCGCCAGCTCATGAACCCATTTAAAGCGCACTAAAGAAGGCAATCATTCTTTTTGAATTTTTGCGCCCCTTTCGCCCAAAGGATTGCAAGTGCGTGGTCCTTAGCGCTCAGGGGCAGGGGGGCATCTGATGTGGCTAATGTAGCCACAAGGGTAATTTCAGCAAAACCAAAACATTAGTGCACCCCGGCGTCTCCAAGCCCACCGAGTCGGCCCCGACCATTCCTGGTCGGCCCCTCTTGGCCTCGGCGTCTTCAAGCCCGTAGAGTCGGCCCCGACCATTCCTGGCCGGCCCTTCTCGGTCCCGATGTCTCCAAGCCAGCCGAGTCGGCCCCGACCATTCTTGATCGGCCTTTCTCGGCCCCGGCATCTTCAAGCCTGTCAAGTCGGCCCCGACCATTCCTGGCCAGCCCTTCTCGGCCCCGGCGTCTCCAAGCCGCTGAGTTGGCCCCGACCATTCCTGGCCTGCCCTTCTCGGCCCTGGCATCTCCAAGCTTGCCGAGTCGGCCCCAACCATTCCTGACCGGCCCTTCTCGGCCCCGGCGTCTCCAAGCCCGTCGAGTCGGCCCCGACCATTCCTGGCCGGCCCTTCTCGGCTCCGGCGTCTCCAAGCCCGCCGAGTTGGCCCCGACCATTCCTGGCTGGCCCTTCTCGACCCCAGCGTCTCCAAGCCCACCGGGTCGGCCCCGACCATTCCTGGCCGGCCCTTCTCGGCCCCGGAGTCTCCAAGCCCGCCGAGCCGGCTCTGACCCTTCCTGGTCGGTCCCGCCCCGGCATGTCCTAGTCGGCGAGGCTGGCCCCGGCCACCCCTGGCCGACCCAAATAAGCCTCGGCTCCCTCAGGAGAGTCAAGACTTCCCGGTTTCCTCCAAATCTGCCCCAACACGGCCCTGGTAGCTCGGGATGCTATCTCTCTGACCCGCACCGCCTGACAATGCCAGATCCAACTACCCACTGGCCACGCTGCGGATGGGACTGGACCCAACTACCCAACAGCCCTACTGGCTGATGGGACTTAGCCCACCAACCGCCGTTTTCTCCCTTTCCGATGGGACAGGATCTACCAACCATCGTAGATTCATGCAACTCCCAAGAACTCCATGGACATTCCTTCTTCACGGAATCCCACGTGATCATGCCAGGGTCAACCCCTATAAAAAGGTGAATCCACTCAATAAACAGATATGTGCGATAACCCCCAAAAAATCGCTATCCTAACGTCAGAGAGGAATCCCTCCTCCCCGGAAATACCCCTTTTTCATCTAAACAGAGCTCATTCGAGCTCCTCTTCTGCTGTGACCTCAGTTGCTAACTTAGGCATCGGAGGGTCCCATCGGAGAATCCTCTCTGGTCCTGGGACTTCTTTGCAGGAAACCTGGTGAAGTGAAGGTTCAAGAATCAGTCCATTCCCGACGTTCAAGACCGATGATTAGGCATCATTAGGTACCATTTAATTATCATCATATCTTTCTCAGGATTCAAGAAATATTTCTCTGGTCTTCTTCATACCTGTTAATTATAATACAAATATACCATTTAGGTACTGATGTCAGGCATCGAGGGATTGGGTAATCCCTTGACTTCTACCTTAGAGATCAGAAGACTTCGGCCTTGCCTAGAAAAGCACGTGCCGTGTCACGAGCCAAGGCTTAGATGATGGGTTTGGGATGTGACAAGCACTTAGGATGGGATGTGACAACCTTAACGTACAGCTTCAGAAAGCCTTTTGTCAATTTTCTTATACCATTATTGTGATCAGATGCTTAAGTTGATCCTGCATTGAATGAAAGGGTTGTCATGAAGGAGTTATGGAATGTGAGACAGATATAGAATGCATACTAGAGATGATTATGGTGCATCTTGGAAATGATTGTACCATACATTGGTCATAAGAAAGCCAATTCTCTCAAGATGAATTTCTCATGCGTCGCTTCTTAGTTTTTTTTTCCCTTTTCTTTTAATGATAAAGAGATGATAATTGTGGTCAGATTTTTATTAATAATACTACTAAGTGGATTATGAATCCATTCCCCTACCTTCATCATTGAAAACAGACATGTAGAAACTAAATTATCTTAACACAGAACTCAGCTTTTTCTTCCTTTCCAAATGCGACCTCAGGACTTTTTCATCCAGAAGAAAGGATGGAAAAAAGGACATATTAATATAATTATATTAATATGTTCGTTAATATAATTATTGAATGAACTTTAAAAAATTGAAAAATAGTTCATTGCTTTCAAGTTGATCCTAGTTGTCCATTTAGTATATTCCTATCAAAGTCTAGAGTCATAATTACTCATCGATGATTGTGGGAGAGCAGGATTAGTGATACTAGAGGTAGGGCAGCAATTTGTGTTCATGTCTTATCAAAGCTAAGATATAACACTATGTGGATCGACATGAATAATATAATTAATTAATCACATCAAAAATTAAATACCAACATAACTTAAATATTAAACAAACACTACAAGAAAATGACTTATTATAATGAATTAATTCATCGCAATAAGTACAAAAGTTGTCGTAATAAGTATTACGTCGATAAAAAATTTATCGTAATACATTCCAAAATCATCGTAATAACTTGTTGTCTTAATAACTTATTACGGTGACTTATTTTCGTCGTAATAGCTCCCTATTATGGAAAAATATATCGTCATTATATATTTTTTAAAAAAATTAATTTAAATAAAACTTATTACGACGACTTATTTTTGCCATAATATCAGCCTATTACGACGAAAAAAGTCACCGTAATAAGTTTTAAATATTTTTAAAATTTAAATAAAAAGTTATTACGACAACCTTTTTTCATCGTAATATCTACCTATTACGGCGAAAATAAGTCGCCATAATAAGTTTTAAATATTTTTAAAATTTAAATAAAAAACTTATTACAATGACTTTTTTTGCCGTAATAGGTTGATATTACTGCAAAAATAAGTTGTTGTAATAAGTTTTTATTTAAATTAAAAAATATTAAAATTTTATTTTAATATTTTTTTATTTTGCATCTGTTACAATAATATAATATTAAAGCAACGATATTAGAAATAATTTTCTAATATAAAAGTTTCACAAAAAATTTAATAAAAGTTTTCATTCATTTCAATAAAATCATCATATACAATGTTTTTGAAAATATATAATTAAAAAAATACATGTACTATGGAGGTGAGGTCTGCTAGGTCTGCTGGGATCCACTAGGACGATATCCAGTCACTAGCTGTCGCATGAAAGTAGTGAGCTCATCAGTCATCGCCTTTAGATCCTGGATGGTCTTCTGTTGCTGAGTGAGCTCATTCTGTTGTTGAGTGAGCTTATCATCTTGCTGAGCGAACTTATCCTCTTGCTGAGCGATGAGCTCTCGGCACTCATGTAGTTCAACCTTTAATTATGAGTTTTCTGAAGATGAAGAACTACCTCTAATTCTCGATGTACCCTTCGATAATGGACCCTATCCCCTTTTATAACCAGATCTAAAGCCTAAAACCTCCTCAGAAATGACATCCTCATTGATTGGTTCTGCTGTAGAGTCCTGTAAGGAAAGTCGCTCTACTAATTGTGCCTGCAATGAAAAGAAAATAAATTCAATATGTTTAGCATAAAACATTACATTCAATAGTATTATATTTTTAATTGATAAAACTTACATGGGTTTCTTCAGCTTTTTCATTTATCCATTGATTCTTCTTTTTGTCAAAATGAAGAGCATTCCAAAGATGAAGTCTTGATGGCTCCTCTCTCGTAACATAATCTCTCTGAAAAGAGCAATAATAATTTAAGAATAATTTAAGAAAATAATCTAATACAATTATCAATGTATCAATGTAATAATCTATCAATGTATCAATGTATCAATGATCAATGTATCAATGTATCAATGTAATAATCTAATAAGTCTTTCTCCAAATAAGGATCAATTCCGAAAGGTAGTACTAATTTCTTGAATCTGATCTACGTTCAATTTTGAAGAGGAAAAAAGATTGGCAAGAAAAAATCACGCTAAATCTTGACTCAAGGAAGATGATAGAACAAAAGCATGCTTGACAAATTGAGAATAAAATCAGCTGCATTACTTCCAGATCGAAGGTTGGTCTACCACGCAATCCATAATATAGTTTAGGAAAAAAAAAAACAAAATAAGAACTAACAGATATTTGATAACTCCAATCATTACTTTCAGCCATTAAAACCCCCAAATCAGAGAACAACAAAATCAAAAAAAAAATCCAAGTGAAAAAAAAACACGGACCAAATCTACAACACGAGAAGCATAAGTAAATCGAAAAGAAGAATTAGCTCGAGGGAAAAGAAAAGAAAAGAAAACGAACCTGGATTCACGCCAAGAAGATCGACTCCACTGACCGGATAAGAAACTCCGAGCGTCTGACTGATCTCGACAGTTGCACGCGAGCGAGAGGGTTTTATAGAACCCTTTTTCTCTAAATCTTGATCGGATAATCTTTATTGCCGATGGTGGAGAGGAGCTGGGGGGGGGGGGGGGGTCGATGGCGGGAGCGAAAAATAGTTTCGCGAAACAAAATCGTGGGAGGGTCTCAGGGAAAAGGGGAAAGGCATGACTTTATTACGATGAATTTTTTTTTTCTTTTTGTTCTATTAGGATGAAAATTAATTTTCATCGTAATAAGGTAGTTTATTATGACGACAAATAGTTTTGCCATAATAAAATGGAAAAAAATAAAAATAATAAAATCCTAATATATTACTGTACCCTATTACGACGAAAATTAATTTTCATCGTAATAAGGTAGTTTATTATGACAAAAAATAGTTTTCCCGTAATAAAATGGAAAAAAATAAAATCCTAATATATTATTGTACCCTATTACGGCAAAAATAATTTTCATTATAATAAGGTAGTTTATTAGCAAAAAATAGTTTTGCCATTTAATTTTCATCATAATAAGATAGTTTATTACGATGAAAAATAGTTTTACCATAATAAATGAAAAGAAAAATAAAAAAATAAAATTCTAATATATTACTGTACTCTATTATGATGAAAATTAATTTTTGTCATAAGGTAGTTTATTATGGCAAAATAGTTTCACCGTAATAAATAGGTTTTACTGAGAATTTAATTTGTATTTCGCCGTTATAAATGAATATATAATGATAAAAATATTTCACCGTAATATGTTCACCACAAAAACCAAACTTTCTTGTAGTTAAATGACACAACAATGTATGTAACCCATTTAATACATAGATTGTATTAAATTAACATAGCATAACTCGCTAACATGAGTAGACATTAATCCTCACTTAACATGAGTAGATATAACCTACTTAATAACACAAACGTAACCTTCCAATTTTTCATAATTATACACTAAGTACTCTTCATATAAAAGGAAAAAAATGAAAAAGCTAAAATATCATTAGTTAGATGGTCATAGCCATATTATTTTCAGATTGGTGGACCAATATGTAATTAATATAGTATGATTATTTCATGTAATAATCATGTCAAAATAATTATAATATGAACAAAATCATTTAATTTCAACCCAAACCTACTTATTTTGTTTTGGTTTGAATTATATTCGCATGTCATATCTAATTTTACTACTGCTAACTAAACGAGTATTCCTAGCAAACGATATCATGGAAATTAGTATGAGTGTTTTCCTTGAAAATATATCCCCCATGTGATTATTGCTAAATTTTGTATGCAAAATATCTTGCCTCTTGTCTACAATTGTATCATATTTTACTAAACAAATAATGTTTTATTTGTTATCTTTTCTGAGTCAATATTTAGTAATTTAATTTTTAGCATTAGTAGTATTTGCAAGTTAATTTCTGGATTTTTAGTTTTTTATTTTTATATGCTATAAATTTCTCCCTAAAAAGATATAAAACGTATGAGTTTAACTTGATTTTACTAATTTTCTTAGATATAATTAAGATTTAGCAAAGTTTTTTTAAGGTAATATCATAGGTTATGGTTTGATTTTGATTTAAAAATTTTTTTATTATATCATTAAAATAAATTTTACAAGTATAATATTTTAAAATTAAAATCAAAGTAGCATAAGATAAATGAAATGCATGCATCAAATAAAATATTTTTACATCTAAAAATTAATTTATGAAAGCACTACCTTAATTTCTTGATGTTTATAATTATATTTATTAAACAATAAGATTAAAAACTATTTAACTTAATTATACATGTGGCATAAAAAAAGTTTATTTTCTGATCAGAATCTTTTTAGCTTTACATAAATCATTAAATAAATAAATAGATATTATGACCTCAACCTAAATATTCATTATTTTTGTTGCCGAATAATACAACTAAGTAAAACTTAAAATACAAGGTATGGAAATATTTTGGACAAGGAATTCTAATTAAAATTAAAAATTAATAAAATTTTAATTTGTGATGTGGAATATTATTTCTTTTAATAGTATTACAAAAAGCCTGTAATGTTGAGTTATTGTACTACAATGCAAGTTCTAGTAAAAGAGATGCATATTTTGGAAAAGAAAAATTTTGGCTGTGCAAATAAACATTACTGTGAGTTTTTAAGCCACTAATAAGTGCCCAACTTATTGACAATGTATGTTGGACCTTTAATGTTGATCTACATCCCCACTTGAGCCCAATCTAAAAAGTTTTAAGGTCCAGGTCCAAAATTATTCTAGAGCTCAATCCTAAGTCCAGACCAAGCCTATCTCGAGAATCATTGATCTAACCCAAATTAGCTTATTTGGGTCAAATTATTGGAACAGCCTGATTTTGGTTCAATTCTTGACACATGGTCTTCGTACCATGTCTCCTCTGCAATTTCCTTGCCTCCAGCAACTTTGGAGACTCGTAGATGAAGTGGTTGATTCACTTGATGCACTCAGAGTGGAGGAAGTGGCTGAGGAGTGTGCAGTTCTTTGTTTTTCTTGTCCTGTAGTAGCAAGAAATTTCTATCTTCGAGTGACATACCCAGAACTCTAGGGACCATCTCGAACTTGAAATCTGATCCTGCTTTCTATGTGCTTTCCTCATGCATTTTCTCTTGATTCCAGCAACCAAGGTTTTTCCAATACAAGAAATGGTCCTAGTTATTCTTATGCATTTTAATCACAAACATTACTTCTTGCAAATGTTTTAATGCTTCTTGATGACGCCAAATCACCAGCCTCGAGCGTCCAGTCGCCTCCTCGAGCGAGCTCCTCGCGCCTGCAAGCAAGTCCCCGGGGCCAGAGATTCCGGGGACCCTCCGACGCTCAAGTCAGTCACTTGGGATCAGACAAGAACCGCTCAGCGGAAAGGAGCTGAGACAGTTAGGGTTTTGCTAGGAAGAAGCTAGAAAACTAGAGTTTGGATCCCTACTCACAGTACGGGTGCGTATTTTTATACCTGTCCGAATATCCCATCTTACTGTTTCGGAAGATCACCATCGTACCATCACTGTGCGCATCGAAGGTATCCCGCGCTACCCGTCAACATGATATCACACGTGTCTAACAGCCACGGTGGTATTTGATGCGCGCCGTTGCTTGATATGACCGCACACAGTTGCAAATGGTAGCGAATCGTATGCCGTAACGGAGCACGGTCACGCACAGGAACATGCAGCGCGCCATACGCCGTTATGAGGCATGGCCCTTCGTAACGGGGTGCAATCACGGGCGTACGGAGAATCACGTGGGCGCGCCATGTCATCCGGAGCCGTCATTTGGCTTGAAGGTTGGACTGCGTGCTGATCGCTGATGATACCCACGTACCCCGAGACCGGGAGGGGTCTCGGGGTAGAGAGATGACGATCCCACCCCGAGACCGAAAGGGGTCCCGGGGGCGGGATGATACTGGTGCACCCGAGACCGGAGGGGGGTCTCGGGGTCGAGAGATGACGATCCCACCACGAGATCGAAAGGGGTTCCGGGGTGGGATGATGCTGGTGCTCCCCGAGACCGGAGGGGGTCTCGGGGTCGAGAGATGACGATCCCACCCCGAGACCGAAAGGGGTCCCGAGGGTGGGATGATGCTGGTGCACCCCGAGACCGGAGGGGGGCTCGGGGTCAAGAGATGACGATCCCACCCCGAGACCGAAAGGGGTCCCGGGGGTGGGATGATGCTGGTGCACCCCGAGACCGGAGGGGGTCTCGGGGTCGAGAGATGACGATCCCACCCCGAGACCGAAAGGGGTCCCGGGGGTGGGATGATGCTGGTGCACCCCGAGACCGAAGGGGGTCTCGGGGTCGAGAGATGACGATCCCACCCCGAGACCGAAAGGGGTCCCGGGGGTGGATGATGCTGGTGCACCCCGAGACCGGAGGGGGGCTCGGGGTCGAGAGATGACGATCCCACCCCGAGACCGAAAGGGGTCCCGAGGGTGGGATGATGCTGGTGCACCCCGAGACCGGAGGGGGGCTTGGGGTCGAGAGATGACGATCCCACCCCGAGACCGAAAGGGGTCCGGGGGTGGGATGATGCTGGTGCACCCCGAGACCGGAGGGGGTCTCGGGGTCGAGAGATGACGATCCACCCCGAGACGAAAGGGGTCCCGGGGGTGGGATGATGCTGGTGCACCCCGAGACCGGAGGGGGTCTCGGGGTCGAGAGATGACGATCCCACCCCGAGACCGAAAGGGGTCGGGGGTGGGATGATGCTGGTGCACCCCGAGACCGGAGGGGGTCTCGGGGTCGAGAGATGACGATCCCACCCCAAGACCGAAAGGGGTCCCGTGGGTGGGATGATGCTGGTGCACCCCGAGACCGGAGGGGGTCTCGGGGTCGAGAGATGACGATCCCACCCCGAGACCGAAAGGGGTCCCGGGGGTGGGATGATGCTGGTGCACCCGAGACCGAAGGGGGCTCGGGGTCGAGAGATGACGATCCCACCCCGAGACCGAAAGGGGTCCCGGGGTGGGATGATGCTGGTGCACCCCGAGACCGGAGGGGGTCTCGGGGTCGAGAGATGACGATCCCCCCGAGACCGAAAGGGGTGGGGGTGGGATGATGCTGGTGCACCCCGAGACTGGAGGGGGTCTTGGGGTCGAGAGATGATGATCCCACCCCGAGACCGAAAGGGGTTCCGGGGGTGGGATGATGCTGGCGAACCCCGAGATCGGAGGGGGTCTCGGGGTCAGAGCTGTCGGCCTTGGAGCTGTCGGCCTTGGAGCTGTCGGCCTTAGAGCTGTCGGCCTTGGGCCGAAGGGCCCTTAGGAGGCCAAAGGGGGGCTTCGTCGGTTTCCTTCACGGTTCTCTAACGGCGTTGGATCAGCCATATCAGATGCCCCTCGCCCCTGAGACGAAGCAGGTCCACCCCAGCAAGGCGAAAGGCGCGTTACCTCCCATGTGGGTGATCCTCGCCTGATGCAGGGCTTCATGCCTGGCTGGTGCAGGGCTTTAGGTGCCGATGGGTGTCGGCTTCATGCTTGCTGGTGCAGGGCTTTAGGTGCCGATGGGTGTCGGGCTTCATGCCTGGCTGGTGCAAGGCTTCATGCCTGGCTAGTGCAAGGCTTTAGGTGCCGACGGGTGTCGGGCTTCATGCCTGGCTGGTGCAGGGCTTTTGGTGCCGACAGGTGTCAGGCTTCATGCCTGGCTGGTGTAGGGCTTCATGTACCGACGGGTGTCGGGCTTCATGCCTGGCTGGTGCAGGGCTTCATGCCTGGCTGTGCAGGGCTTTAGGTGCCGAGGTGTCGGGCTTCATGCCTGGCTGGTGCAGGGCTTCATCTGCCGATGGTGTCGGCTTCATACCTTGCTGATGCAGGGCTTCATGCCTGGCTGGTGTAGGGCTTTAGGTGCCGACGAGTGTCGGGATTCATGCCTGCTGGTGCAGGGCTTCATCTACCGACGGTGTCGAGCTTCATGCCTGGCTGATGCAGGGCTTCATGCCTGGCTGGGGGCTTCATCTTCCGACGGGTGTCGGCTTCATGCCTGGCTGATGCAGGGCTTCATCTGCCGATGGGTGTCGGGCTTCATGCCTGCTGGCCAGGGCTTTGGTGCCGGCGCTTGGGGTCGACCGAGGTCTTCCCTGCTGGACCCGGCTTTTATTGTTAAGAGCCGGTGGGGCACCGCTCTGCCAGTGGTACACTGGGCTTCATGCCTGGCTAGCCCAGGGCTTTTGTGCGACCGGGGTCGGGCTTTATGCCTGGCTGGCCCAGGGCTTTGATGCCGCGCTTGGGGTCAACCGAGGTCTTCCCTACTGGACCCGGGCTTTTGTTGTTAAGAGCTGGTGGGGCACCGCTTTGCCAGTGGTACACTGGGCTTCATGCTGGCTAGCCCAGGGCTTTTGTGCCGACCGGGGTCGGGCTTTATGCCTGGCTGGCCCAGGGCTTTGGTGCCGGCGCTTGGGGTCGACCGAGGTCTTCCCTGTTGGACCCGGGCTTTTGTTGTTGAGAGCCGGTGGGGCACCGCTCTGCCAGTGGTACACTGGGCTTCATGCCTGGTTGGCCCAGGGCTTTTGTGCCAACTGGGGTCAGGCTTTATGCCTGGCTGGCCCAGGGCTTTGGTGCCGGCGCTTGGGGTCGACCGAGGTCTTCCCTGCTGGACCAGGGCTTTTGTTGTTGAGAGCCGATGGGGCACCGCTCTGCCAGTGGTACACTGGGCTTCATGCCTGGCTAGCCCAGGGCTTTTGTGCCGATCGGGGTCGGGCTTTATGCCTGGCTGGCCCAGGGCTTTGGTGCCAGCGCTTGGGGTCGACCGAGGTTTCCCTGCTAGACCCGGGCTTTCGTTGTTGAGACAAAGTTGAGGACGTTGAGTGCCTTTTGAACCCCGAAGAGTGACCTGAGAGTTGAGAGTCGTCAGGAGCCTTTTTAACCCCGAAGGGTGACCTGAGAGTTGAAAGTCATTAGGAGCCTTTTTAACCCCGAAGGGCGACCTGAGAGTTGAGAGTCGTCAAGAGCCTTTTTAACCCCGAAGGGTGACCTGAGAGTTGAAAGTCATCAGGAGCCTTTTTAACCCCGAAGGGCGACCTGAGAGTTGAAAGTCATCAGGAGCCTTTTTAACCGAGCTGGCCTCGGGCTTTAGCGCCGATGGTACATCGGGTTTTGAGTGCCGACCGGAGTCGGGCTTTTTGGATCCGATGGTACACCGGTCTTTGGTGCCAATGATACATTGGGCTTTTGGGACGCCAATGCGAGGTTGGTCTTCCCTGCATGACATTTTTAAGTATCAATGAATGGAAATTGTCTTAGGTGCAGCATACTTAGCTCTTGTAGCACCCCCTGTTTTTCCTTTTGTGGATTTAAGCACTTCTACCCGCTAGTGGTCTGCCCCCCAGGAAGTCATGTTGGGACGGAGCCTGGAGTTGGCTGATGACCAGCTCTGCTCCGAAATGAAGTTGGGGATCCATCTTCGAAGTGTAGTGAAGAGAGAGATGGGATCCAGAGCCGGGGACACTGGAGCGAAGCCACGGACGAGGGTCGAAGTCGGATTCGGGAGCCAGAGGTCGCCGAGGGAAGCTCGGGCAGCTAGCGGCCATTGAAGACGAACGGCCGGGAGAGTCTGCTGAAGACGGATGGCTAGAAGAGAGGATGTTGTTGGGAGTTATAGGATTCGGGCAGCCTCCACATTGGTCCAAGGCAAGGGGCCCTCTAGCTTCCACGGTCTCTCTCTCCTTCCGCTAAGCGGACGACCTGCCCCCCAGGAAACTACGTTGATTGAAGGCGGGGGGCACCAGTGCTGAAATCCAAGGGCAGGCTCTTGCTAGCTAACGAGCCTGAGCCTTAAATTGCTGATGAGCTCCAGAGAAATATGACAGTGGTGATTCTCTCGCTGGGAAGATCTCTCACCGGATGGATGGTGGATGGCTTGAGCGACAACTAAAGAAGCAGCATGGGCTCTTGTTTGTTGCAGTGAGGCCATGAAATATCGCTCCCGTAGCTTTTGGGCAGCTGCCATTGATGTTTGGACTTGCAGAGTAAGGGTGGCATGATCTGCCTGAATGGCTCGAGATAGTGGTGATGATGGGGCAGAGAGCCAGCCTCTTGTCGGTCAGCCCATTGAGGGTGCCCCTCCAGCGTTACTGGCGGAAGCTCCATGGGTCTTTGTCATCACCATATTTTATCCACATTGTTGTCGTAGAGGGAGTGAGAGCTTGTAGCTTAGTGTCACAGAACTCTGCCTTCTCCCCCTACCTGGCGCGCCAATCTGATGATGCCAAATCACCGGCCTCGAGCATCCAGTCGCCTCCTCCAGTGAGCTCCTCGGCCTGCAAGCAAGTCCCGGGGCCAAGATTCCGGCGGGAACCCTTCGACGCTCAAGTCAGTCACTTGGGATCAGACAAGAACCGCTCAGCGGAAAGGAGCTGAGACAGTTAGGGTTTTGCTAGGAGGAAGAAAGCTAGAAAACCAGAGTTCGGATCCCTACTCACAGTGCGGGCGCGTTTTTATACCTGTCCGAATATCCCATCTTATTGTTTTGGAAGATCGCCGTCGTACCATCACTGTGTGCACCGAAGGTGTCCCGTGCTACCCGACAACATGATATCACGTGTCTAACAGCCAGTGGTATTTGATGCGCGTCGTTGCTTGATATGACCACGCACAGTTGCAAATGGTAGCGAATCGTACACCGTAATGGAGCACGGTCACGCATAGGAACATGCAGCGCGCCATACACCGTTATGAGGCAAGGCCCTCCGTAACGGGGCGCAATCACGGGCGTACGAGAATCACATGGGCGCGCCATGTGGTCCGGAGCCATCATTGGCTCAAAGGTCGGACTGCGTGTGATCGCTGATGATACCCACGTACCCCGAGACCGAGGGGGGTCTCGGGGTAGAGAGATGACGATCCCACCCCGAGACCGAAAGGGGTCCCAGGGGTGGGATGATGCTGGTGCACCCCGAGACCGGAGGGGGTCTCGGGGTCGAGAGATGACGATTCCACCCCGAGACCGAAAGGGGTCCCAGGGGTGGGATGATGCTGGTGCAACCCCGAGACCGAAGGGGGGTCGGGGTCGAGAGATGACGATCCCACCCCGAGATCGAAAGGGGTCCCGGGGGTGGGATGATGCTGGTACACCCCGAGACCAGAGGGGGTCTCGGGGTCAGAGATGACGATCCCATCCCGAGACCGAAAGGGGTCCCGGGGGTGGGATGATGCTGGTGCACCCCGAGACCGGAGGGGGTCTCAGGGTCGAGAGATAATGATCCCACCCGAGACCGAAAGTGGTCCCGGGGGTGGGATGATGCTGGCGAACCCGAGACCGGGGGGTCTCGGGGTCGAGAGATGACGATCCCACCCCGAGACTGAAAGGGGTCCGGGGGTGGGATGATGCTGGCGAACCCCGAGACCGGAGGGGGTCTCGGGGTCGAGAGATGACGATCCCATCCCGAGACCGAAAGG
>UESW01002666.1:18668-111221 GCA_900491605.1 Calamus simplicifolius | reverse complement strand
GTAAGGTAGCGGTTGATTCTAAGATGGTGATAAAAATTATTCTCTTTAGTATTCTTATTTGAAAAGTGATGTGCCATCATCATGGGATTAGGATGGCTACTACCTAAGGGATGAGAATGTTGAATCATCATAGTGATCGAGATCACAACCACCTAAGGGGTGAGAATGTTGAACCATAGTTGTGGCCCGGACATTGACCCGGCCAAGGGCTAGGTTCATTGGGTCACGGTTCAACCATCGATTTAATTATTTTAATATAAAAATATATTTATATTAATAAAATTTAATTTTGAATAAAATGAACATATGAATACTAATTTTCATAATTTTTTGAAAAAAAAATTTTTTGGTATCTATATTAATCTCTAAAAATTCACTTACTTTCAATCTACGTACTCATTTAGTCTGATTTAACTTTTTCTAAAAAAAATTAAAAGAAAATTTCTATCCAAGTTTCCTTTATTTTCATCATTTTTCTCTTTATGTATATGCTTTCCTGTCTTGCTTCCCATAAATTTTTTATATTTCATCTTTTTCCTTTTTTTTATTCTCCTCTCATCAATGCTATTCTTTGTATGATTTCTTTTTCTTTCTCATAAAACTTGCGAGCATCCCAATGGAGAAAAGGTTGCCATAAACTTTCAAGAATTTGAAAAGGCAAAGGCTAGAAAATTTGAAACAACATTGCTAAACCCGTGACCCAGTTCAGGCCGGTTGATCAGTTCACGGGTGAACCGAACGAGTTGACCGGGTTATTCCGGGTCTCTTACATATCTAGTTTTATATTAGAATCGGACCGGCTTAGTCTTCGGGTCACGATTCAACCGATTCAACTGGCCGGTCCGATTTGGTTTTAACAACTATACTTGAACTACCATGGTAATGATGATCTTTACGAAAAAATTAAAATAATTTTATCCCTATATTTATCAATCTCTTCCCTATATATTATTATAATATAACAAAACAATAACAAAGAATTAATCTCAAACTAATTAGGGTCGGCTACGTAAATCCTTTTCCTCCATTTAGCTCTATTTTGAATTATTCTCTTTTGTAAGATATAAAGAATTTTTATCACTTCCTCATTTTTGGTCTACCTTTACCCCTTTTTATAATATTATTTATAATCTATAAATATTATATAATAATTATTATATATACAATATCAATATTATAATTATATAATATTAATTTGGTCATCTGGTAGCTTAATCAAAGTTTAATTAGACTAATTAAGGTCTAATTAAGCTAAACCCAGCTTGAATTGGCTTTAACCCAACTTAATTAGCTCTAATTTAACTTCCTAGTTCACTGATTTGGGTTAAATTAAATTTCTAGTTCACTAATTGGCTCCAATTGAACTTCTAGTTTAGGGATTTGACTCAATTTGAATTCAGGTTCAATTTGGATTCTGGTTTACTGAACCAGGCTCAATCCGGTTACAAACCACAATTTTAAGCCTAAACCAAAGTTTGGTTCACTAATTTGAACCTGAATCGGGTTCTGGGTTCACAATAAAATCCACCAGAGATCATCAAATTGAGCTTGGTCGAATCTGATTGGACTCAGCTGATTAAATCTAACTGGCTCAGGTTCAGACCTAAGGATATAAATTGGGTTCAATTGATGGAACCCAACAAACATGATTCAGTCCGATTGATGCAATAAAATAAATCTAATTGATTGAGCTCAATGGCTACAGGTTAGCCCAGAAAGAAATTGGGTTTGAGATTAGCTGGATTCAATTGATTAGATCCAAGAAACAAATAAAACATTCAATATTAAAGCATTATTTGGTTGAATCAACTTCTAAAATAATTCTAGATCTGGTTAACCTACATCAGGTCAAAATGAGTTCACCCAACTAGAACCTCAAAGGTCACTTCAATCAATTGATTAAACCGAATGAATCGGGTTATAATTTCGGTTTAACCAGTCCTCTTTGGATCATGAGCCCATTTATTTAAACTGACTCAAAAGATCTTCTTCTTCCGAACGAAGCCACTCATGGAGCTCAAACTCCATGGCTAGAAACAAGATCGGCAATGGCCAAAGCTAGTTACAGTGAATTAATTGGTTTATATTTCAAACCAAAGAATATAATAGAGAGGAGCAGTAGTGGATTGATTACCAGCTAAAGTATTGTTCCGATACTAGGCCGGGGGGCTTTTCAAGGCAATAGGGTGTTAGGTAGAAGAAACTTAGCTTCTGGCTCTAAATCAAGTAAGAAGATGAAACAAAGAACATACCTTATCTATGTTTACGGTGGAAGATAACACCCCGACTGAGAACTCTTGATCCAATATCCCTAGTCCTGTCTCCAAAGAGAAGATGATGATTGTTGCCGCCGGGATCCGTCTTCAACTTGGGCGCAGTCGATCTCCTGGGGGGACCTGCACAGAAGTCCTCACGCGAGAGGCGTTGGGGGTGGCCCTCGCGGAAGACCCTCCGACGCTCAAGTCAGTGGGAGGAATCGGCGATCAACAGATAATAGGGAGGTGGATCTCTCCGGGAGTCTCTCCAGGGGCGACCGATCGGGAGCTCACAAAAAGGGGGAGCCGATGAGCAGCAGGGGAGAGTGGGAGAGTGAGTGTGAGAGTGAGCGCGCCTACCTGAAAATCTGGGAGTCTCATATTTATAGGTTGTCGGCTGGATCTTGAGCGCCTTCTGGAAGGTTTGAAGGTTGTTAGGATACGGAGATGGATCGAATCAGGCCGTTGTGGGCCGTTGGGATCCGCATCTTGTTTGTTAAAGGATCGACGGCTAGGAGAGCTCCTTGATGGCTTGAGATCTGGTAGGTGCGTAGACCCCAGGTAGCTGCATTAGGTTCTAGGCCACTTTTTAACATGATTCTTTGCCTGAGATGCTGTTACGATAGGCCTAGGCTCTCCTGCCCAGGTTCCGCGGGGGTGAGTATCGATCATAGATCGCTCGGGAAGACGAGCTATGGAGAAAGCCGAACTACGGAGTAGACCGAGCTATGGAGCCAAGCTATGGGAAGCTCGGGGAAGCCGAGCTATGGAGCTCGGGGGAGCCGAGCTACGGGAAGCTCGGGGAAGCCGAGCTATGGGAGCCAGCTACGGGAAGCTCGGGAAGCCGAGCTACGGGAAGCTCGGAAGGAGGGGAAGCTCGGGAAGCCGAGCTACGGGAAGCTCGGGGAAGCCGAGCTATGGGAGCTCGGGGGAGCTGAGCTGTGGGAAGCTCGGGGAAGCCGAGCTACGGGAAGCTCGGGGAAGCTGAGTTATGGGAGCTCGGGGGAGCCGAGCTACGGAAGCTCGGGGAAGCCGAGCTACGGGAAGCTCGGAGACATCATGGCGGCGGGGGGACGGGGTCGGTCTTAGCCTCATCGCACGAATATTGATGCAATGATGATTTTATCCCCCAACACATGCCCTCCACTCCTAGTTCGAAGCGTAGGTTCGGATGTAGGAAGTATAGGCCTAGGCGGCGTGACCTGTATTTGGGTGTGCGTACCCGATTGCCCACGCAATGATGCCTTAATTAATGCAGCGAGGTCATCATGCCTTCGTGGGTAAGGCTCCTCCAGGAGTGACGGTTGGGAAAACCACGTCGTAAATCCCGATTAATACGGCGCTTGTCGAGGCGTTCTGGATGCCTCGGGCGAGGCGCCTCATCTTCTTAAGATGGCTTCCTTAGTGGGGAAGCAAAGCGATAGCAGCGCTATATATGTTTGCAATATCCTCTCATTCTGTTTTCTGAAGAGTCCCGCCCTCTGCAACGTTTGTCGTTTCGCCTGGTGCTTTTCCCGGCTGAGATGACGATGAGCCCCGACGACGTAGCTTCGGAGATCGTTGCTGAGGATGTGGGGAAGATTCGCCAGAGGTATGGCATACCCCAGACGTTGTCTTGCGATTGCCGGGACCTGAGCACAGGGTCTCACGAGATCTGGAGCATGGGGTCTTCGTCTACGAAGACAGTTTGAAAGCAGGCTTCCGGTTTCCTCTTCATCCCCTGTGAAGGAAATCATGACCCATTATAACATCTGTCCGGCGATGGTGGCCCCAAATAGTTGGCGGAGTATCATCGGGTTTATCTCAATGTGCCATCAGATTCGGATCGTCGCCACTCTCCCTCTTTTCCGTGCCTGCTACCATCTGATACCCGGGAGGAAATCGGAGTGGCCCTACATCGGACCTCGGAGGTCCTTCAACATGATTGTGGACAAGCCTTCCTCCATAAAGGGATGGAAGAGAATTCATCATTGCCGAGGGGAACATTGGTTCCGACTTCCCTCGGAGATGGGAAATTTTGTCCGGGATGCGGAGATGCATCCAGTTTTGTCCGAGAGGGAGGAGAAAGATTTGGATATCCTCCGCAATGGCCAGGTGTTCTCGGCCAACGATTTGCTATCGGAGGGCGCTCTTTTCGGGCCGGGCTTAGTCCTCTGGACCCGCAAGGTGAGTTCTCTCTTTTATTTTCTCCGCTGTGTGTTCCCTGAGAACGTGTTTGGATTTAATCATATGTTCCGTTCTTACAGCCAAGAGGTTGGCGTTGTCGAGTCTCGTCAAGAGGAAGAGAGGCAAGCGCCCAGGGGAGAGCAGCGGCACGGAGAGAAGTAGGCCCGAGAAAAGGGCTCATACTTCTGCAAGAGGCTCGCCGGACGCCGGAGTGACCACGACGGGAGCGTCGGGGGCGAAGGAGGATTTAAGGAGGATAGCTGAGATCCCTTGTCCTCCCGTGGTGGAGCTATCGGATAGTTCGGATGAGATCCATCGGCTCCTCCAGCTGCCTCCCCTTTGAAAGATGAGCCGATGATGGATTCGGCGGAAGTTGTCATTCTGGGGGGCCTTCCGCCACCGCGGGTTTACTCCGACTCTATCAGGAGAGCAAGAGAGAGCGGCCGCCGGTGGTGAGGTTCAGGAGGAGCCCCCTCTTGGGATTCTTGCGGGAGAGTCCGGGGGTAGCGTTGGAGCCCGCAGCGTTCAAGAAGTGAGCCGGACAGAGGTCTCGGCGGGGCCTGCAGAGGAGACGCAGGTGATTGTGACCAAAGGAGACGGGTCGCAGCGAGATGAGAGTCCCGCAATGGAGGCTCCTTCAAAAAGGGTTTTGGGGAGGCTGGCGCTTGGGTTGGCCGAATTGTCCGAAGAAGCCCAAGCCAGGGTTCTGATAGAAGAGGCTGGAGGTTGAAGGCTTCTCAGTCGGAAGTCGCCCGGATTGGTTCCTCGGGCGGAGATGGCCAGCCCAGTGGCTCGAACGTGGGTGTTGAGGAGGCGTTTCTGCTTTAATGAGGTCGGCCTTGTACCCGGGTGCGGATCCTTCGGCGGACAAGTTTGCGGACTTGGAGTTGGTTGATGCCGCGTTCGGGCAACAGGGCGTGGCCGAAAGTGTCCATCTTCTCCCGATATTGACAATCCGACCCTCATGAAGATGACACGGGCCTACGCCTCTCGGGTGAGTCATCATTCTTAGGTGGTGGATACTTTCCGGTTAACTTGATTGCATATTCTTATTCATTTTTTATCCTGCAGAGTGTTTTGCTTTCCGGGCGATGTGCTGGCGCTTGAGTTTGGCGATGGGGGCCAGCGTTCAGGCTAGGAGAGCCAGCGCCAAACTCCGATCGCGAGCAGAGGCATCTGAGAAGTTCGAGGAACTCCTGGTTGCCAGCAACAAAAGCTTGGCAGGGATGAAGGCGTCGTATCATGCCGCTCTAGCTGAAGCGTCTAAGCAAAAGTGCAAAGTGGAGGAGTTGCAGGGGCTCCTGGCGAAGAACGATGACGATGCTCAGAGTTGGCTCGAGTTAAGTCAAAACATTCCGAGGAACTGGCGGCGATGCAGCGGAACATAATGAGAGCCTGGGCCGGCTGGGGAAGGAGGCTGCCGACGAGAGAAAACGCCTGGCCAGAATGCTCAATGAAGTAGAGGAAAGCTGCAGCGCGATGGCGAAGTCGCTGACTTGAGAGTCAGCGCTAAATGGCACGAAGGGATGATAGCTCGGCTGAGTAACAAGCTATCCCAAGCCCGGGGAGATGTCGAAGACAAGCGGTCGAGAATTAACGCTCTCCAGGAGAGGGTCGAGTTGGTTGGAGCTGATAGAACAAGGGCCAGGGGTGAGGCCGAGGAGCTGACCAAAAGGTTGGCCAGACAAGAGGAGGAGGTACGATCTCATTCCCCCCCCCCCCCCCTTTTTTTTTTAGCTTCCTTGTTGGTTCCTCGTGGTGCCGACTGATTTGGTTTCGCAGATGGCAAGGTTAGGGCTGGATAATCGGGCCCTGCAAGGTGAGCTTGCATCCAGCCGAAGTAGAAGTTCGGAACTCGAGGCACGGGCCGGCGAGTTCGAGGAGCAAACCATTTTTCTGCGGGCTCAGGTCGCGGAAGCCGAGAGGCAGGTTGTTTTATTGCGGAGCCAAATGGCCGAGGCTGAGATGCAACTCGCCATGCTCAAGGGGGAACAGGACGTGATCGGTACTGACGCCTTCCAACTCGGAGTGGAAGAATGCAGAGACAGGATATCCAGCGAGCATCCAGAATGGGACCTCTCTTTCCTGGATGCCGAAGCTCCTGACGCCGGTGACTCCGGGGGAGAAGAGGAGGATGAGTACATCGACGCCTCCAATGATCCTGGTGCCGTCCCGGGTCCCAGCGAGGCCGCAGCTTCTGGAGGACAATCGCAGACTGTCGCCGAGGGGGCGAAGATATTAGAGAAAGGCGAATCAAGTCACGCCTCTCGGGTGTAATTGGGGTTCTCCTGGAACTGCTGCGGTTCCCGGCCTTTAAAAATCACTTCTAAGTTTCGCTTTCTGTAACTCTGCCTGATTTTTTAATGAATGAACTTTCTGCTTCCATTTGTGTGTTTTCTCTTGGGCGACCCTTCGCTCCAAATTTTGCCCCAACCGCAAGCGACTCATGGCTTGTTGACGTTATTTGGTTGTTTTTATCCCAGGGTCGGGGGAACGCATTGGCTGGATCCAAGGCGGGGCGATGGCCTTGACTGGTGAACCGAAAGACGATCTGGTTCGGTTCATGTTTGAGCGATGCAATAGATTAATTAAAACTTGAGAAATAAACAGGTTAGTTAAGGCTGACGGGTAGGGTAGGTCGGCTAGGGCCGACAGGCGAAATAAGTCGGCTAGGGCCGACAGGTGAGGTAGGTCAGCTAGGGCCGACGGCAAAGTAGGTCGGCTGGGGCCGACGGACAAAGTAGGTCGGCTAGGGCCGACGGGCAAAGCAGGTTACCAAAGCGGCAACACGTGGGGATTTTGTGTCGGTGGCTCGAGGGCTGTTGGCTGGAGCAGGCAGATTTCCTGCTTGGATTGGTTTAAATACCAATGGGGGGTCCAGTTATCGTTGGCCATTTCATTCGACGACCTTTGCTGGCTTGATACGAGCTTGCGCCGATGGAATGGCTTCCAAGGAGGGCGGAAGGTCGACCGGAGCACCGGCCGATGGTGCCAACACTCGCTGGGGGGCTCGTAGGAGCCGTACTCAGACCGTCGTCGACGGGGAGGTCCTGGCCTCCTTGCTGGCAAGTCGACAACAACTCGAGGCGACCGAACAATACGTGGTTGCTTCCACCAGGGAAATCATGCACCTCCGCGCGGTTAATGACCGCTTAAAGAGGCGCGTGGCGTCTCTCGAACAGCAGGTAGGTGACCCTCGGTGGATCAGGGGAACGGTCGGCAGTTCCTGGAGGTGATGGTGAGCCCCTGTGAGGGCTGGTGTATCTTTTGTTTCTTTTGTCACTTCCTTTTTTGGCGAATGAAAGAATGGTTTGCGATGTTTATTTTTGTTTTGAGATGTTCAACTTTTTTGCACAAGTTTTTCGAGCGATTAACTTCCTTGGGGAGCGATCGACGATCAATCGGTTTTTGCTTTTTGCTACCCTGCCAGCGCTCTGCCGTTCCGCAGGTAGATCGGTTTTTATTTCACCGAAGTTGATGATACGGCTCTGTGGGGAGCAAAAAGCTGTTTTGATGCTTTCCGGAAGGCTTTTATGGCATTGGTCTTTTTCCATGCAGGTCGTTTTGGCGTACGTCGCACGCACCTGTTTACCATTGGAGGATATTACTTTTGTAGGACGATCTCCTGAACCTGCCAGTTTCCGTAAGATCAGTGGGCGATTCTCTGCGTTTAATGACCGTGATTCGGGATCAAAAGGAAATCTTTGCATGCATCATGGTTCAGGCGATGGGCTCGGCGCAATGGGCGCTGCATCCATCCTGGGAGGCCACGTGGAGGCATGGGCCAGTGTTTGAATCTCGGGGCTTCCGGCCTTGATAGCTGTTCCTGGTTCATTTTTGCCTATAAAAAGGGGAAGAAGGGTAGTGTTAGGCCATTCTCAAAGTTTCCTTTTCCTTTGGCATTTCTACCATGATTATTTTTCTGGCATTACGAGCGGGAGGTTCGAGCTTTTCTCTCATGAGCCCTTTGCCTCCGGATAGTTGGGGCGACGAGGAGCCGCTGGGGGTGGTTCGCCCCTAGGGGATGAGCCCCAGAGATCATATGGAGAGCGCACAGGGAGGGCAGAGATCACACAGAGAGCGCACATATGTGCTTCCAGTGTGACCTTTGTGGTTCCCCTTTGGGGACGCACGGTAGGAAGTGCACGCGGGCTCCCCATGGGTTGTGTGAATTTCGCCTCCTCCCCTGGTTTGGATTCCTGGGCTCGTCCGCCTGGGGAATCTTTTGCCACATGGGGAGGGGGCGATGGTGTGCCCCCGCAGGTACCTTGCCTTTGAGTTTGGGCAAGTTGGGGCGGTACACACTCGGTTTGGGAGAGCATTCCGGCGCCAAGGCCCGGGCTTCCTACCTACTCGCCGGGGGGCCTCTTGGTTGGGTGGTTTGGGGTAATATCCCATCCACCCTTTCCAATCACTCTGATATCTCGGTTGGGTCACCGAGATATCATTATTTACTGAAGCTGGCCAATATTGGTCCATGTCGCCCGCCCATTATCGGCGCGAGCTGACTGTTTGCGGCTTATTTGGCTCGTCGGTTTGGATGCCGGAGCATCACAGTTGCCAGGTCTGCTTTGGAGCAGTTGCCCGAGTTTTGTGCTTGTCTTCATTTTATGCATTTCAATGCTCTTGTAACCTCTCAGGCATTTGTAATTGGTTTTGATGGAATAAAATAAAGAAAGTTTTGCTCTGTTTCTCAATCTCTATTTCTCCTGTGCTAAGTTGTTATTGGTTTGGGATACAAGGGCGTCCTTCGTTTTTCAGGCGAAGATCATGCACTACCCGAACTAGTCGGGCTTGCGAGCTGCCCTGGTTCAGACGGAGGTTTAGAGGTTGTTCGGCGGTAGGATGTTCCTTAACTTGGTCGAAGCTCAGAGATTCGTGCCTCGACCCTATTGGAGTCCAATATTTATGGTTCGGCCTTGCCGAGGTTCAGAGGATTTTGTTACTTGGCCCTGTCAAGGTTCGAGAATCTGTTGCTCGGCCCAGCCGAGGTTCGAGGATCTTGTTACTTGGCCCTGCCAAGGTTCGGAGAATCTGTTGCTCGGCCCAGCCGAGGTTCGGAGGATTTGTTACTTGGCCCTGCCAAGGTTTGGAGAATCTGTTGCTTGGCCCAGCCGAGGTTCGGAGGATTTGTTACTTGGCCCTGCCAAGGTTCGGAGACTTGGGGCTCGGAGAAGCGACTTAGTCGTCACCATGAGTCATAATGCCAGGTCCCTACGGTTCAGTGAGGGGCGTCAAGGTGGAATGGGGGGCGCATGGTCACATTCCCCATTTATGATGTTACCCTCCCGAGGGGACGAGTTACTGTCAGGCGCTGGAATTCTTTCTTTCCACGCTTCCCGAGAGGCGGCCAGCTTAAAAAGAGCTTGGGAAAGCGCTGGGAGTATTCATTACAGGGGGCCGGCAGATCGGAGATACTCTGTTCAGGGGGTTCCCGAACAGTCCGTCCCATTACCGATTTCACTTAGGATGGGGCGCGGCCTTTCGGATTCTGCAGGCACTAATTAAAGCGATGATACGTGGTGAGTTCTCATAGGTCGTGGTTATGGCCCGACTGATCGAATACTCGCCTGACAAGTATAAATATGAGCGGGGGTGCTAGTCTTCGCCATTCCTCTATTCAGTCTCAAAATAGTTTTCGTCATGGCTTCTCAAGGAGGAGAGCGACCATCTGACGAACTAAGGGCGGCGATTAATGGCCTGCTTCATCCGGTGAGGGGCCGTCTCACTATTGCAGTCGACGGGCTGGGCCTGCGTCGACCCTCGCGAGCCATCAGCGGCTCGAGAGGGTCATTGAAGAATATGTCGATGTTGCCATGAGGGAGGTTGAGGCCCTGCGGGTGGCGGACCGGCAGAAGGAAGAAATAAAGTTACTCCGCAGCAGGTCGCCGAGCTCTCTCAACGCCTGGAGGACCTGTTGGCCTCCGGGAGTGACAGTGAGCCCTAGCAAGGGCTTCTTCTTTTCTTTTCTTCTGCCACCGTTGTCCTTCCCTCTTTCCAATTAATAAATATAAAAGTTTTATCATACTGTGCATTTCTGTTTTTCCCGGAGCATTTGCGAACGTTGGGCTGGTTTTTTCTGGTCACGTGAATCCGAGTTAGGTCTTGTGAGACCACTGTCGGCTCAATTAGGGCGCGCGAGCCACTTGAATCCCATCGTAGCTTAGGAGGACTCTTAGGTTGGTCGGGCTTATGAGCTACCCGGATTTAAGCTAAGTTATGCACTTGGTTTATGTCGGCCGGGGCTTGCGAGCTGCCCGGATCCAAAACAAGTTTTCTTGGGGGACATCAGTCTCCTCCCGGACCCGTGGACCTAGGCGATCCTTTAGAAGGAGCCCCCTCTACCCCCTTCCGGAATATCAGGAGGCCTTGTTTTTGTACTCATTTATAGAGTATTCGAGAAATTTCCCTGTTCCAAACGATGCCCTGGAGTACGGTCAAGGCGCGAGGACTTTTGCTCCTTAGGCCGATGGTTCGTAGTCGAGTGTGACTAGGGGCGAGAATGTTATTCGGTAGGCCCGAGGGCTTGATAGCTAAGGTCGCTCCCTGGCTTTAGCCGAGGTTCAAGCGGCAGGGTGTAATACTGGGCTTTGGCCAAGGTTCGAAGAATCGTTGCTCGGCCCTGCCGAGGTTCGGAGAATTTGTTGCTCGGCCCAGCCGAGGCTCAGAGATTTTATTACTAGGCCCAATCGAGGTTTGGGGAATTTGTTGCTCGGCCCAGCCGAGGTTCGAGAATTTGTTGCTTGGCCCAGCCGAGGTTCGGAGAATTTGTTGCTCGGCCCAGCCGAGGTTCAAAGAATTTATTGCTCGGCCCAGCCGAGGTTCGAGAATTTATTGCTCGGCCCAGCCGAGGTTCGGAGAATTTGTTGCTCGGCCCAGCCGAGGTTCGGAGATTTTGTTGCCCGGCCAGCCGAGGTTCGGAGATTTCCTGTTCAGATAGGTAACTCGGTCGTGCCGAGGATTGGTTTCTTTTTGCATCTTTCGGCAATATAAAGTATGATGATTCGTGTCGCGAATTACAAAAACATGTGCTGACAGGAAAGTATAGTAAAGTGTATTGAAGTGGGCTTATGGAGGGCATACCCTATTGATAATACTTACGGAGATTGTCCGAGTTCCATCGGGGGATGGACTTCCATTTAAATCTTGCAGCTTGTACGTTCCCGGTCCGATAATCTCCGCCACTTGGTATGGGCCTTCCCAATTTGGCACCAGTTTTCCTTGTTCCAGCGGTTTTGAGACAGAGGCTTTCTGAAGAACAAGATCGCCGGGCAGGAAGGCTTTCCCTTTGACTCTGGAGGCGTGGTAGCGGCCACTCTTTGTTGATATGCAGCCACCCTGATCCGGGCCTTCTCTCTGATCTCCTCTATCAGGTCGAGGTTGGTGCGGAGCTGTTCGTCGCTAGCTCCTCTGAGTAGCTTTCCACCCGCAGCGAAGGGAGGCCTATCTCTACGGGGATAACGGCCTCCGTGCCAAAGGCCATCCGGAATGGGGTTTCGCCCGTCGGGACTCTCGGGGTGGTGCGGTAGGCCCATAAAACATTATGCAACTCATCTGCCCACCTGCCCTGGGCTCTGGAAAGGCGGGCTTTGATCCCCTGAAGCAGGGTTCTGTTGGTCACTTCAGCCGCTCCATTGGCCTGCGGATGCCCGACCGAGGTGAGTGGTGACGGATTCCGTGTTCTTCACAGAATTGGCGGAACTTTGAGTTGTCAAATTGCTTGCCGTTATCGGTGATTATAGTATGCGGGAGGCCGAATCGGCAGATGATGGACCTCCATACAAAGTCTCTGGCCCGTGCCTCAGTTATTTGTGCAACCGCCTCCGCCTCGACCCATTTAGTGAAGTAGTCGATGGCGACGAATAGAAATTTGCGCTACCCCGCGGCAAGCGGGAACAGGCCGAGAATGTCCATCCCCCACTTGGCAAAGGGCCAAGCAGAGGATATAGGAACCAGGCTGGCGGAGGGGAGCCTCTGAATGCTTGAGTGTCTCTGGCACGGGTCGCAGGCTTGGACAAGATCGTCTGCATCCTTTGCATAGTCGGCCAGTAGTAGCCTTGTCGTAGCACCTTGTGGCATAGGGACCGGCTTCTCAGATGGTTGCCGCAAATCCCTTCGTGCACTTCACGGAGGGCATAATCTGCTTCAGATGGGCGGAGGCACCTAAGCAGTGGCATGGAGAAGGATCGTTTGTAGAGCTGATCGTCGATCAGCACGTAGTGGGTGGCCTGCAGCTTCAGCTTTCTAGCTTCTCTCAGTCGGGTGGAAGCGACCCTTCTTTGAGGTACTTCAGGATGGGATCGAACCATGATGGTTCGGCTTGACTTGCATTTTTCGGTCGGCTTCCGTGATGCTAGGTTTCTCCAGGGTCTCCAGGTGGAACTTTTGTTCAGTGTCCATTGACTCCGTGGTCGCCAATTTGGACAGTAGGTCGGCACGGGCATTTTCGGATCTGGGAATCCGAGTGATCTCAAACTCGGAAAAATGGGGGAGCAGGCTCCGCGCTTCTTGAAGATATCGAACCATGTTCGGCTCCCGAGCTTCAAATTCTCCTCGTACATGGCCGGCCACTAGCTGAGAGTCGGTGAAGGCATTAAGCTTCTCCACCTTCAGGTTGCGGGTGATCCGGAGTCCGGCTAGCAGGGCTTCGTACTCAGCTTCGTTGTTGGAGGCCAGGAAAGAGAACCGGACGCCATATTCAAAGGTTGCCCCCTCGGACTAGTGAGAACCAAGCCCGCACCGGAGCGATGAGCATTGGACGACCCGTCGACGTGGAGGAGCCACCGGGCTCTAGATTTTGGTTCCTCGGGAGAGTTCGGGGTGGAACCGTCCTCTGGGATGGTACACTCGAGGAGGAAATCGGCTAGCACTTGAGCTTTGATGGCCGGGCGAGGCTGAAAGTGGATGTCGTGCTCGCTCAGCTCGATGGCCCACTTGGTCATTCTTCCTGATGTCTCGGGCGGTGGACCACCGCCTTGATGGGTTGGTCGGTCAGGACCGTCACAGAATGTGCTTGGAAGTACGGTCACAGCTTCCGGATTGAAGTGATCAAGGCCAACACCATCTTCTCAATTCTGCTGTATCTTGTCTCCGCATCGTGGAGTAGCTTGCTGACATAGTAAATCGGCTTTTGGACCTTGCCTTCTTCTCTGACCAGTACCGAACAGACGACACTCTGAAACAGCCAGGTATAAGAACAGGGTCTCGCCCGGGCTTGGACTGCTGAGGAGCGGGGGCGAACCGAGATATTTCTTGAGATCTTGAAATGATTTCTGGCATTCAGGGGTCCATTGGAAGTTCTTAGCTGACCGGAGGGTTTTGAAGAAGGGGAGGCATCCTTCAGCCGAATGTGCCACGAAGCGATTGAGAGCCGCTATTCTCCCAGTCAGGCGCTGGACCTCTTTAACAGAAGCTGAGGGCGCCATTTGTTGGAGGGCTTAAATCTTCTGAGGGTTAGCTTCGATACCTCACTGGGAGACCATGAAGCCGAGAAACTTCCCAGAGTTAATGCGAAGGCGCATTTGGTTGGATTGAGCCTCATCCCATACTTATGGAGTATCGCGAAGCTCTCTGAGAGGTCCTCGACATGCCGTGGTGCTTCTTTACTCTTGACCAGCATGTCGTCGACGTACACCTCCATATTTCAGCCGATTTGCTCCTTGAATACCTTGTTAACTAGCCTTTGGTAGGTGGCACCTGCATTTTTAAGACCAAAGGGCATGACACGGTAACAGTAAGTACCTCGGTCAGTTATGAAGGCGTCTTTTCCTCATCCTCGGGGGCCATCTGGATCTGATTGTAGCCTGAAGAAGCGTCCATGAATGACAGCATTTGATGGCCTGAGGTGGCATCCACGAGCTGGTCAATCTGGGAAGAGGGAAGCTGTCCTTCGAACAGGCTTTGTTGAGATCAGTGAAGTCGATGCAAATCCTCCATTTGCCGTTCGACTTCTTTACCATAACGACGTTTGATAGCCAACTTGGATAATTTACCTCCCGAACGAAGTTCGCCTTGAGGAGTTTGTCCACTTCTTCTTCAATGGCCTTCTGTCGTTCCGGAGCGAAGCTCCTCTTCTTCTGCTTGACTGGCCTGTACATCTCGTCCACATTGAGATGTTGGACGAGAACCTCAGGGCTGATCCCTGGCATATAAGAGGCAGACCAGACGAAGATGTCAGCGTTGCTTCGGAGAAAATTGATCAATCTGCACCGAGGTTCGCCCTTCAGCAGCGACCTGATTTTTATGGTTTGGTCGGGCCGAGCCTCATCCAACGGCATCTCCTCCAGCTCTTCTGCTGGTTCTCCTCACTGTTCGGCAAAGTCTTCCCGAGCGTCCAGTCTGTCAACCTCCGGCGTTCTGGACTGAAGGCTGGTAACGAAGCATTGCCGAGCCATGGCTTGACTTCCACGAACAATTCCAACCCCTTGTTCGATGGGGAATTTCATGGATAAGTGCGGGATGGAGACAACTGCCTTGAGGGACATTAGGTCGGGCCTACCGAATATTGCATTGTATGGGGACCTGAGCTTGGTCACCAGGAAGTCCGTGTAGACAGTGGCCACAAGGGGCCAGGCTCCCATGCAGACCGTCAGGGTGACGACCCCTTCCGGGATGATGATGTTGCCCGTGAATCCCATTAGGGTGGAATCCATGGCTCGAAGGTTTTCCATGAGTAGTTTCATCTTGGCAAACACATCGAGATACAGAACATTCACCGAACTTCCACTATCAACAAGGATCCGGCTTACATCATAGTTATTCAAATTGAGGGATACAACTAATGCGTCATCATGAGGGAACTGTATCCCTTGAAGATCATCGTCAGAGAAAGACAGCTCGCCGGTCCGTGCCTTCTTCGGCACTGATCCTTCACCATCATTCTTGGGGCTCGATCCGCCGGCCTCTTCGATCATGTTGATGCGGCCGATCACGGGCGAATTCGGTGGAGGAGGAGGTTGTTGAGGTTCAGGCTGGCGGTCACCTCCTTGTCCTGGCTCGAGCGCCCTTCTGAACTGATTCAGTCGCCCCCGTTGGATCAGCCTCTCGATTTCATTCTTCAACTGCCAGCATTCTTCAGTATCGTGGTCGTGCTCCCGGTGGTAGCGGCAGTACTTGGTGGGGTCTCTTCGGGTCGGGTTCCCTCGGAGAGGAGCTGGCCGGGGAGCTGGCGTTCTATCTCCATAAGGATCTGTGCTTGGGGCACGGTTAGTGGAGTGTAGTGATCGAATCGCCTAGGCAGGCTTCGGGAGCGATTCCTTGGCGGCAATGGGGGAGCTCTTTGGCGGCGAGGTGGACTCGGCCGACGGGTGGGTCGGTGCCTATCGGGGCCTTTGGGCTCCTTCTTCTTGGCTAGCTCGGTGCGGGCAACTCTCCGTGATTCTTCGACCCTAGCGTATTTGTCCACCAGGGCCATTATATCAGAGAGGTTAGGGGGGTAGCTGACTTCCATCGCCAGGTAGAAGTCGCTTTCTTTTGATACTCCCCCCGCCAAGGCGGACATAGCCACCTTATGATTAAGGTGGTCCACCTCCAACATGGCCTTATTAAAATGGCCAAAATAATTTCTCAAGGACTCTCCCTCTCTCTACTTGACTTCAGAGAGGGAGTCAGATCTCCATCGGTGACGGCGGCTGCTAACGAACTGGCCAATAAAAAGATGGCTCAGCTCGTCAAATGAGTCAATGGAACCTCGCTTCAAGGCATTGAACCAGGTTCGGGCAGATCCTCTGAGGGTGGAGGGGAAAGCGTGGCAGAGGATTGCATCGGATGCTCCATGGAACATCATTATTGACCGAAAGCTGCTGAGATGGTCATCCGGGTCAGAAGAGCCGTGGTAAGGTTCAACGGCTGGTAGCTTTACATGGGAGAGAATCACTTCCTTCATAATCCCTTTGGAGAAGGGGATGCCCTGCTCCGCCTTGGGTTGAGGCGGATGGGCCTGCTTGGCAGCGTCCAGCTCCTGACGCATCTCCTGGATCTGCCGACAGATCTCCTCTTTAGCGGTAAGAGGAGGAGCTGGGCAAGGAGAGCGCAGGGACGACGTCGAATCATGATGGGAGGACACCGGGGAGGGGGTCCGAACTCATCGAGATCTGGATGGATCCCTATCGTAGCCACCTCGCGGGACTGGTTTATCCCCTCTAGGTCGATGTGGGGGGTCCGCGGCTTCATGCGGACCGGAGGAAGAAGTTGCCGACAAAAAAGGAACCGCGGCCTCCTTACGAAGGTTCGGAGTGGGAGGAGCCGCGAAGCGCTCCTGGACCAAGCGGGTCAGGGCCTGGACTTGTTGGACCATCAAGGCAAACTGGTCATGGGTCACCGGGATGGCTGGCGGCGACGGCGTTTCAATTGGTGGAGGCTGTGGTGCGACACTGCTCACCGGATCAGGTCTCTGAGAAGCGGCCTGGTCTTGGGCTTCAAAGGTTGCTCTTCTCCGATTGGCCATTAGAGAGGATCTACTCCAGATCGAGATCCTTATCTCCTTTCTTCAAGTTTTAATGGGACTTGAGACCCTTTCTCTAGCGCCAATCTGTTGCCACCGGGATCCGTCCTTCAACTCGGGCGTAGTCGATCTCCTGGGGCGGACCTGCACAGAAGTCCTCACGCGAGAGGCATTGGGGGTGGCCCTCCGCGGAAGACCCTCCGACACTCAAGTCAGTGGGAGGAATCGGCGATCAACAGATAATAGGGAGGTGGATCTCTCCGGGGAGTCTCTCCAGGGGCGATCGATCGGGAGCTCACAAAAGGGGGAGCGCCGATGAGTAGCAGGGGAGAGTGGGAGAGTGAGTGGGAGAGTGAGCGCGCCTACCTGAGGGAATCTGGGAGTTTCATATTTATAGGTTGTATGATTCTTTGCCTGAGATGCTGTTACGATAGGCCTAGGCTCTCCTGCGCCAGGTTCCGCGGGGGTGAGTATCGGATCATAGATCGCTCAGGGAAGATGAGCTATGGAGAAAGCCGAACTACGGAGTAGACCGAGCTATGGAGCCAAGCTATGGGAAGCTCGGGGAAGCCGAGCTGCAGGAGCTTGGGGAGCCGAGCTACGGGAAGCTCGAGGGAGCCGAGCTACGGGAAGCTCGGGAGAGCCGAGCTATGGGAAGCTCGGGGAAGCCGAGCTACGGGAAGCTCGGGGAAGCCGAGCTATGGGAGCCAAGCTACGGGAAGCTCGGGGAAGCCGAGCTACGGGAAGCCCGGGGAAGCTGAGTTGTTGGAAGCTCCGGGAAGCCGAGCTACGAGAAGCTCGGGGAAGCCGAGCTACGGGAAGCTCGGGGAAGCCGAGCTACGGGAAGCTCGGGGAGCCGAGCTACGGGAAGCTCGGGAAGCCGAGCTACGAGAAGCTCGGGGAAGCCGAGCTATAGGAGCCAAGCTACGGGAAGCTCGGGGAAGCCGAGCTACGGAAAGCTCGAAGACATCATGGCGGGCGGGGGGATGGGGTCGGTCTTAGCCTCATCGCATGAATATTGATGCAATGATAATTTTACCCCCCAACACTGATGATTGGTTAGTCTACTACTAGAAGTAGATCAAGAAGGGGAAAAAAAAACCCCATCCTACAAATGAGAGTTCATCTTAGATCCCAAGCACCGGTTAATTAAAAAGAAATTATAATCAGAAAAAAAAACCCTATGCCAGGGAATAGGAAGGATTGCAGTGGCTACGACGGGATTTTCACAGCATCCAATTGTTCTAATTAACAACCCTAACCATTGATTAATTTCTATGTGAAAATTAATTTAGAATTCTTAATTCCAAATTAATAACTCAACCCAACATATCATAAAGTTCACATAATTTAATGGAGCCGTCAAGAGAAACTATGGACATTATGATTTAAGCTCCAATAATCTTTGACATTCAGTTAACACTTTAATTAAAATATCAAAATTATTAACTCCAATTTACTTCACTAAAAATTTAGAACTGCTCTCTTAAAATTATAAAATTAATTATATTTAAAAGGATTTAAATTATCCATTGATATAGTCACTACATATAAATCAATCATTCATGATTAAAGCTAGGCATTTTTCGTTAACCTTTTTAATTATATTTTTATCCATAAGTACCATTGATTCTATAATGAATAATATATTTATGATCCAATCATAAATTGAGTGCTCTTATTATTCAAGCCCCGAATCAACACTTATGAGAACCGTCTATCTGACTTTTTTACGAAGGAATGGATTTCATCTTGTATATTAATATTCTCGGCAACTTATGTTATTATATTTCCAATATACCAAGAATTTGACACTATATTTCTGTGACATTATCCGATATATCAAAAAATATAATACAGTAAATAAGAGTCTATTAATTACTCAGAATTAAGATCGATTCATATATGACTATCATTGATTAATTTTAAATGCTCTATTTTAACTATGAAATTTATTAGAGATTCATAATTAATCACGTTCCAGTTCTATATAATCAAATTATATAAAGTTCTTTCATTTCGATAATCTCATTATCAACAATCTGGATAAGATCATTTCATTCAGAATATAATGAACCGTGCTAGTAATTTTAAATTAAAGATCTCAACTTTGATTTATAATTACAGACAAATTTAGATTATTTTACTTTAAATATTATTCTCTGTGTATAACACTTATATACAATATTTAAAGTCACATTTAAATAATCCAGGGATTTTTGATAGTTATAAAGCATCAAAACATGTATGCAAGTATAATATTAAAAAAAATTTAAATTATTCAGCAAAATAATAAATGTCATTTGTTTATGAGTACAAATCCCAATAATCTCCCACTTGTCCTAAAGCAAATGAGACATGTCTCGAAGTCCCATATCTTCAAGATATAGCTCAAAGCCGGTAATGTCTTAGTGAATGGATCATCTATATTGTTCGCAGATGCGATCTTCTCAACTGAAACATCTCTTCTACTGACAATCTCTCTCACAAGGTAAAATTTTCTTTCTATATGCTTTCCTTTACGATGGTTTCTGGGTTTCTTTGCATTGGCTACTGCTCCACTATTATCATAGTAGAGTCTAACTGGTTCATGCATATCTGGAATAACTTCTAGATATTTCAAGAATTCCTGAAGCCAGACTGCCTCGTTAGCTGCTTCACAAGCTGCTACATATTCACCCTCCATAGTTGAGTCAGCAATGCAGGTTTGCTTTACACTTCTCCATATGATAGCTCCTCCTCCCAAAGTGAACACCGCTCCAGAGGTAGACTTTCGAGAGTCTCTATCTGATTGAAAATCAGAATCTATATATCCAACAGGAATCAAATCCCTACCGAAATATACCAGCATATAGTTTCTCGTTCTTCTCAGATATTTGAGAATATGCTTGACCGCAACCCAGTGATCCAATCCTAGGTTTGACTGGTATCGGCTAACCACTCCCACTACAAAGCATATGTCGGGTCTTGTATACAATATTGCATATATCAAATTACCAACTACCGAAGCATAGGAAATTCGTCTCATATCTTCCTTCTCTTGCAATGTTTTAGGACACTGCTCTTTAGAAAGATGAACTCCATATCGAGTAGGTAAATTACCTTTCTTAGAGTTTTGCATCGCAAATCTGACAAGCACCTTGTCAATGTATGATGCCTGAGACAACGCCAAAAGCCTATTCTTGCGATCCCGTATAATTTGGATGCCAAGAATGTAGCTTGCTTCTCCTAAATCCTTCATTTGGAATTGGCTGGCTAGCCAGTTCTTCATTTTGGACAGAGATCTTGCATCATTCCCAATGAGTAAAATGTCATTCACATAAAGAATTAAGAAGACCACTTTATTTCCTTCCATTTGCTTATAGACACAAGGTTCACCTAAATTTTGTTCAAAACCATAAGATTTTATGGTTTGATTAAATCTGATGTTCCAAGATCTAGAAGCTTGCTTAAGCCCATAAATGAACCTTTGCAATTTGTAGACTTTCTGCTCTTGGCCTTTAACCACAAAACCCTCTGATTGGACCATATGAATAGTCTCTTCAAGATGGCCGTTCAAAAATGCCGTCTTGACATCCATTTGCCATATCTCATAATCATAATGAGCAACAATGGACAAGAGAATCCGAATGGATTTTAGCATGGCTACTGGCAAAAAAGTATCCTCATAATCTACTCCTTCTTTTTGGGTAAAACCTTTTGCCACCAACCTAGCCTTGAAAGTCTCTACTTTTTCATTGGCTCCTCTTTTTCTCTTATAGATCCATTTGCATCCAATAGGCTTTACGCCTTCTGGTAGATCTACAAGCTCCCAGACTGAATTAGAGTACATTGATTCCATTTTGAGTTTCATGGCTTCCTGCCATTTCTCTTGATCAACATCCTCCATTGCCATCTTGTATGTCAATGGATCATCATCAATGCCATCGGTGACTGCAACTTGTGCATCTCCAACCTGACGATAGCGGATGGGTAATCTTATTTTCCTCCCATTACGTTGTGGTGGTGGTGATATTTGATCTTGAGTAGTGGTCTCAATTTTTTATCGTTTAACAACTTTTGTTGGTGTGGGACTGACTCATCAGCTAGCAACTTTTCCAGAACTATTTTACTTATAGGTTTGAATTATATCATATAATTGTACTCGAGAAATGTAGCATTTGTTGACATAAATACTTTGTTATCCTGAGCACTATAAAATAGACATCCTCTCATTCCCTTAGGGTACCCTACAAACATGCATACTTCTGAATGAGGTTCCAACTTCCCAGTCTTTCCCTTCAGCACATGGGCTGGACATCCCCATATGCGGATATGTCTCAAACTAGGTTTGCGACCATTCCATAACTCTAAGGGAGTGGATTGACTTAGATAGAACCAAGTTTAGAATGTATACAACTATTTGTAATGCATATCCCCAAAATGAGGTAGGCAAAGAATAGCTTAACATTGATCTTATCATATCAAGCAAAGTGCGATTCCTTCTTTCAGTTACACCATTTTGCTGTGGTATCACAGGTGCTGTGAGCTATAATAATATTCCATTCTCAATCAAGTGGTCCTTAAATTCATAATCCAAGTACTCTCCTCCTCGATCAGATCGAAGAGTTTTGATTGATTTACTGAGTTATTTTTCTACTTTAGCACGAAATTCTTTGAACTTTTCAAAGGCCTCGAATTTTCTTTGCATCAGGTATGTATATCCATATCTTGAATAATCATCAATGAATGTGATGAAATATTTATAGCCCCATCCAGCATTGACATTCAAAGGCCCATATACATCAGTATGTATGATCTTTAAAGGTGCTTTTGCTCTTTTACCTTTTGCTGAAAAAGGTCTTTTGGTTATTTTTTCTTCTAGACAAGATTCATAGACTTGTAGAGTGCCAACTCTTAGCTCTCTTAAAGGACCATCCTTCACTAGTCTTTATATTTTGTCTATATTAATTTGACCAAGCCCCAAATGCCATAAATACATGTCATTATTATTATTCGCAAATTTTCTTCTTTTAGGAGTTGGTTCAGTGACTTTAAATATTTCGGTTTGAAGCAAGTTGTTAAAATTTGGTTTAAAAAAATATAGACTATTTTCAACATACCCAGAACAAATATTTATTCTATTCTTGTAAATTGAAACAAAGTCAATACTAAAAGAAACAGAAATAAATTGTTCATGTAACTTTGACACCGAAATCAAATTTGTTTGAAATTCAGAATATAATAAACATTGTCAAAAACAAATATTTATTATTAACAAACAATAGTCGAACTATCCCAACTGTTGTCGCTGACACCTTTTTTCCACTGCCTACTCTCATCATGAAATCTTCCACTTGAAGATCCCGGGCAGACTCAAGTATCTTGTTTCTTTTTTTATTTTAGCTCATCAAGGTACTTTTTACAATTTCTTTTCCAATGGCCATCTTAATGACAGTGAAAACACTTTCCTTTAAGTTTAGGCTGAGCAATCTTTCCCTTCTTCTTCTAGATCTTCTTCTTGTTATTCTTGTTCTTTCCCACATTATTCTTCTTCTTTTTCTTTGAAGAAGAAGGCTTAGCAACATTTGCAAGATTTGCCTTACCATCCTTATCATCTATGAGAGTCTCATAAATTTACAGCTCTTTCAGAAGTTCAGTCAGATTACACTTCTATGATTCATAATGTAATTAGTCCTGAATTGAAAAAAAGCAGAAGATAGTGTCTTCAGGATCATGCCAACCTGATTCTTTTCATCAATTTTAGCTCCATTGATTTTAGCCTCATTGAAATGATTGATCATTTTGAGGATGTGCTGACGAACAGAAGAACCATTCTTTATTTTGCCATTCATAATGGCTTTTACAGCTTCGTAGCGAGTTTGATCACATGGGTGTCCAAACATCTTTTGCAGAGATTTCATAATCTCTCTTGCAGTTTCAAAGGCCTCATGCTTAGTTCTAAGCACCTCATTCATTGCTGGTAACAAGTAGCAGTGGGCCTTGTTATTTGCAACAACCCAATGGTTGTACTCTTCAGTAGCAACTTTGAAGGCATTGGTTGGAGGTACTAGAGGACAATCCTCCTTAAGGACACAGTGGTAGTTTTTATTAATGAGAAGGATATTCATGTTGCTTTTTCACTTAACAAAATTTTTACCGGTTAAAACTTGAGAGGCGAGAAGTGAGAAAATCGGGTTTGACATATTTGCTAAAAAATAAAAAATATTTTTAATAAATAATTACATAAATATCATCACATAATTTAAGGCAAAGTAAATATGATGCATAAATGCACATGTTAAAATACACAAAGACATGTTTACTTTAAAGGCCTAAGGAATTTTAATCTTCACAACTAAGTGCTGCAGGGTAGGTCAAATAGTTGCTAATTAAATTGAGACTTTCTCAATTAATAAGTATCTCCCGAAATATCTCATATTTCTAATACTCATTAATTTCCTTAAATTTTGATAAAAAATAATTAACTAATTTAATTATTTCTTTATGAGTGCGATCCATCGTATCAGACTTTTTGAGACTTAACTTAAAAATTATCGCCGTAGGGTAGGTCAATTCTAAAATACATCTTAAAAATCCTATCTCATGAAAGATAACCTTGTTATTGCCATTAGTAGACACCCTCCATAGGAAGGACGAAATCAAAGCGTTTGGAGGCGCTACTAATAACTCATGGTGTTGTAGAGTTTATATTATCATATTACCCCTTCCACTCATTATTTTGTAAAATTATATTTTATTTATAAAATAACATTTGTTTCATAAATCCTTAGTTAATTTAAACAATTTAAATCACTAAGATTTTATAATTTTAAACACTTTAAAATTATAAAATAAGTTAAATGTGATAACTTAAAATATAACACTTAAATTTAAAACTTCACACTTGGCACATTAATTTTGCAAATCCAATTGCTAAATTAATTTATAAATTTAATCTCATTAAATTTATTGTGAAGTGCATTAAATATAATTTACTAAAATCTTTTTTGTAAAATTAATAAAATAATAATGCACTTAAATGCATGACATACAACAAATAGGTAGGCATTTTTCTATCTAATCATGGAAATGTAATTATTATCAACATAAAAAAAATATTCCATAAAAAAGTGAAAAAAAAACTCTATACGTGAAGAGTAAATGTAATTATTATCAATATAACAAAAACATTCAAAAGCGAAATAAAAAAAAATCCTTCTGACTCTTGACTCTTCACAGACGGTGAGGCTCTTCCAAATATTGAGAAACTGTAAGGCTCTACGAATTCTTAGGACTCAAAGCAAAGGGAAAGGACTCCCCCACTCAAAACTGGAAGATGGAAAGGTTTTCTTAGAAAAAATCCTAGCGGACAACCTTTGAAAAATTTCTCAGTAGAATAGGACTCTTTAATATATAAAAAAGAGATTTCTAATTGAGAACTCTTCTCAAAACTATGAAGAACCTTTCTTCATCAATATAAAAGGAAGATAACATTATAATCCTATATTCAATTGATCTAATAGGGTATAACCTATTCTGATGCCAATTATTGGTAATCTCAAAATAATTTTGAGATATTTGCGGAAGCGAGATAAGGATCAAATCATATATCTTAAAAAATTTATTTAGCGATCTATACCCATATTAATTTAATAATAAGAACAATAAAGAGATTAAGAAATTGACCTTTCATCGAATGTCTTGAACTCCACTAACACCACCTTAGAATTACCAAATCATTTTGATCACCACGGATCTTTTCAAACGTTCTCTAAATTATGATGAATACAAACGAGTGGGTGTTCCTTTTTGATTTGGGTTGAGATCACAAAATTGAGTTTTTATTCACTTTTTTTTTAAACTCATAAGATAAAGTGAAGTTGAAGGAGAAAAGCTCTATGTGGTTGATGATAATCATCCTTTGTTATTTTTCTCTGGTAAATCTTATATTCTAAGAGAATAATAACTATCAACCTTTTTAATTAATTAATTAATTAATTAAAATTTAAAGATAACTTTCAACTCTTGGAATTACTTTAACGTATATATCTATCCAAAAACCAATTAATGGTTTGTTTTGATATATTTTTCGTGGGATGAAACGGGAGAAAGAAAAGCTCTCCCACTATCCCATATATTTCTCTAACAACAAAATAACTTCCACATAACTCTTCTTGTGATGTGTTTTCTAGCTCACCATATATTCTTAAATTTAAAGTAATTTAATTTTTTTAATAATCATATTATTTAAAATAGAAATTAATCCAATTAATTTTTATGTGAAAATTAATTTAGAATTCTCAATTTCAAATTAATAACTCAACCCAACATATCATAAAGTTCACATAATTTAATGGAACCATCCAGAGGAACTATGGATATTATAATTTTAAGCTCCAATAATCTTTGACATTCAATTAACACCTTAATTAAAATATCAAAATTATTAATTCCAAATTACTCCACTAAAAATTTGGAACTGCACTCTTAAAATTATAAAATTAATTATATTCAAAAAGATTTGAATTGTTCTCACTACATATAAATCAATCCTCCATAAACGGTTCATGATTAAAGCTAGGCATTTTGTGTTAACCTCTTTAATTATTTTTATCCATAAGTTCCATTGATTCTATAATGAATAATATATTTATAATCCAATCATAAATTGAGCGCTCTTATTATTCAAGCCCCGAATCAACACTTATGGGAACCATTCATCTGATTTCTTTATGAAGGAATGTATTTCTTCTTGTATATTAATATTCCCGGCTAGTTATGTTATTATATTTCTAATATACAAAGAATTTGACACTATGTTTCTATGTAATTACCCGGCATGTCAAAAAAATAATACAATAAATAGGAGTCTATTAATTACTCAGAACCATCATTGATTAATTTTGAATATTTTATTTTAATAACAAAATTTATTAGAGATTCATAATTAATCGCGTTCTAGTCCTATATAATCAAATTATATAAAGCGCTTTCATCTGATAATCTCATTATCAACAATCTGGATAAGATCGTTTCATTCAGAATGTAATGAACCGCGCTAGTAATTTTAAATTAAAGATCTCAACTTTGATTTATAATTACGGACAAATTTAGATTATTTTACTTTAAATATTATTCTCTGTATATAACACTTATATACAATATTAAAAGTCACATTTAAATAATTTAGGGATTTTTGATATTTATAAAGCATCAAAACATGCATGCAAGTATAATATTAAAAAATTTCTTAAATTATTTAGTAAAATAATAAATATCATTTATTTGTGGGCACATATCCCAACAACAATTCCATGTAGTTGATTCTTCTATCATTATATCTGCTTTCAAAATTATCTTGTATGTCTTAACTACATTCTACGTTTGAGTTGATTTCATTGGCTTGATATGTATTTAATTTAAAAGAATGAATGGCTACGGCGATATGTATGTTTTGGATGGCACAGATAGTAGCTTGGTATGGAGGCAGTGGTCCAAATGCCCGGTGGTTCATTTTTGAGGTCGGTTTCACATGTGGAAGTAGCCTGTGAGGCGTCGTGCACTCCTTGCCACTTGAAATGATATGCGTACCTCGTGGTATGGGGCTAGTAAGGCTAGCACTTTTTCCTTGGTTCTAATTGATAGAGTTTTACAAGGAAAACTAAAATATGAGATGATTTGGCTGAAAATATTATTATTTGTTTTTAGATGTTATGGTTTAGCTCTCTCTGTTAATCCACCTTGATTAGAATTTATGAAATGACCACAACATGCTAACTGGCTGGGTCTTGCTTGGAAAAAGGTCATGCTGGCCAGTTTTACGGCTCTTAGCTTTGCTTATCATTACAATATTATTATCAAAATTATTGAAAAAAAGCTTTGATTATTTTTAAATTTTCTTTAGATTGAATGATTCTCTGGATTAATATTCCAGAGAGGCATCCATCCAAACCCATTCAATTATTCTAGAATTATCTACGAATTTTTCAGTTTATTCATGTGTTGTTTATGACTAATCTAATTAAACTATATATTGCTGGATGTGATGCTTTTGGCTTTCATTTACTACTCTTACCTTTTCTTTGCTCTTTTTGTAAATATATTACTTTACAAATATCTTAGAAAGACCAATTATTTTTAGTTTATCATTTTATTTCCAGTTTCTGATTATCTGAAATCTTGATTGATTTTTCATATATTTTTCCTGAATACTGAATGATCAACTATAGCCAATTTATTCCTAGACATCGGATAGTTTATGCTTTGAATTTTTTTTTCTATCTTAACAATTAGGAAAATAGAGAGGGAGTTTAGACAACATGTATTTCCATGTGCTAGCAGTTATATTAAGTAGTCTATGATAGGTAAGTTAATACAAGAATTTTATTTTAAATTCATATAATATATTACTATGAGTAAAATATGGTAATGCTGCATTCAGTTAACTCAAGTGGTTGGGCTAGAACTATATAGAAAGAATAGTAATTTGTAACCACAAAAAATTTTTATATAGAAACTGATAATTGCATGTTATAAAGAATTAATAATATCCTAAGTTTATAGTAATTGAGCATATGTATCATAAAATTTACTTGCAAAGAAGTTAAAGTAAATTAGAATGATCTCTGCTCACATCTAGTCCAGTCTAGATTTAGATTATAGGGATCCTAAATCAATGATTTAGACTATTCAATGGAATCTACTATCTCTAAAATACTTATACATCAAAGATCATGTGATTCAAAGACTCTCAAAACATATATCAAGTTAATAAAAAAATATTATTTTATATTAATTAGATTATCCAAATTTGTAGTCACTTAACGCATAATTTTTTTATTTATAAGTATTTTAAACAGAGTAAGTCAATTCTAATGGCTCAAACCATTGATATGAAACTTTCATTATTCTAATTTAGATTTGATTGGATCTAAGCAGAGATCCAATTGAGTATAACTAAATCAAGCATGCACTACTCTCTCTTTCTTTATATATATATACATATTCTTAAATTAAAAAAATATTATTGCAAATAACAAAAAGTTTAGCATTTGCTATACTCTTTACAACTCTAAGTTCAGCTTTCCCATTGTTCCTACTTAGTGCCTTGAGTGTTTTCATTGTTCATCTTTTGTTATCTACATACAAATATACCCTATTATTATACAAATTCTTCAAACTACTAAAAGAAAATTCCTACAGCATAGTATATAGCAAATCCATTATACTCACATGTAGTAGTAGTCAAGACTCAATATCGATCATCTCCATATTTTATCATGCATTGACATTTTAAACAGTGTACAATTGGTTACATATAACATGTCAGTTAACATACTAATGATGCAACTCCTAGCCAGCAGCTTCCCTGTGCCTTAAAATAATGAAGACCTCATCCTCTAGAAACCGCTTATTATATATTTTGACATTGTGATGCGTAGGTGTGAGCAAATGACCCAACCATGGCTTTTTTCCAAGGAACCATCACTGACGCCATTCTAATTTTTTAGCTCCTTTGCCATGAAGGCACGAATTAAGGGAGATGAAATGTAGACCTATTGAATCAGACTCGCTTTTAACTTTCAACACTGACGTAGTTATTTGTTAGAAATTTTATAATATCATGAAAAGATAACACCTATGCCTTGGTTTGATTTGGAGGGAGCGGACGGCTATGATCGAAATATGAAATTTGCCTTGCATCACATGAATGGGCTCACTTTCTCATATGTCCGCAGTGAAAATGGTTGCCTCTTTCCATTTCCATGACACCTCACGACAAAACTAATCTCTCTCACCAAACCAAGACTATATTTCTTCTTTTTTTCACAAGTTGCCTTTAATTAATTTGGCCTCTTGATTTGGACGATCATCTTTGGAGAATGCATTCTCAGGGAATCGCAGAATAAGTTATTGAAAGTTTCCAGTCATACGGAATATTAAATTGAAATGACCGATTAAGGTTAGCAAGCAAGTCGTCGAATAAATGTTAGTGAATAGCTTCTTCTGATTTTTTAACAACTATAAGGGCTGCTGTTGCTGCCAAATCACTTGCGATGGACGTCGGGTGGGCTGAGATCTCCACAGGCTGCGAGAATGTGGAGAGGTCACCGTCTTCCTTCTAGAGCCTGCAAAAAGTCTCGGACCGGTGATTCCGGTGGGGACCCTCCGACGCCAAGTCAGTGGGTTGTAGAACAGGAATTGTATATGAGTAGAACTTGAGAGATAGAGAGAAAGAGAGATCCCCCTCACATTGAGCTCGGGTCCTCTTTTTATACCTGTCTAGGGGTCCCGTTTACCTCGTTCCATTGGAACCGTCGAATCTTCCTTGTTGTGATAAGTTTCTCCGAATGGCAAGTGGTTAAGCCGTTGCTGGATGAGGGCCGCTTGTAGCGGTAACTGCTGAACGAGCTAACACTGGTCCGTGATTTCAGCGAGCGAGGTACACGGCAATAGACCTCGAATCACGGGATCTGTTGTATGAGACGGGTCATTGTGCATGCGAAAAAGGCATCGAGTTAGGACCGAAGCCGTTGTTGGAGGCCGGCACTGGAGGCCGACGCTGGAGGCCGGAGAAAGGCTAGCGTTGGAGGCCGACACTGGAGGCCGACGCTGGAGGCCGGCGTTGAAGGCCGGAGCTAAAGGCTAGCGCTGGAGGCCGTTGCTGGAGGCCGACGCTGGAGGCCGACGCTGGAGGCTAGCGCTGAAGGCCGGAGCCAAAGGCCAGCGCTGGAGGCCGGCGCTGGAGGCCGACGCTGAAGGCCGGAGCCAAAGGCCAGTGCTGGAGGCCGTTGCTGGAGGCCGACGCTGGAGGCCGGCGCTGAAGGCCGGAGCCAAAGGCCAGCGCTGGAGGCCGGTGCTGGAGGCCGACGCTGGAGGTCGATGCTGGAAGCCGATGCTGGAGGCCGGAGCCAAAGGCCAGCGCTAGAGGCCGGCGCTGGAGGCCGACGCTGGAGGCCGGAGCCAAAGGACGGCACTAGAGTTCTATTTCTGGGTTTTTCTGTCACATCATTATTTTCGGAAATCGTGCAAAAGATAATACCACCCAAGGAATCGGCCAGCCGTATCAGATGCCCTCCTGCCCCTAAGATGGGTGAGCGCACAATCACCCACGAAAGAGGTGTTAATATCCTCTGGGCGGCCGATTTTTGCGCCATCATTTTGCCTGTCCAGGCTGTTGGGATTGGAGAGGATTTCCTCGAGCAATGAGCCACAAAAGGCGAGCGTCATCATTGTGGTAAGGCCAATGCCGTCTCTTTATTGGTGAAGCTTTTCATGTTTTTCGTGCTGGTAGGCCGCCGAAGCGCCTTCCATTTGAAGGTGGACACGTAGCCAGAACGGACGATCGTGGGGTGATTTGAAATGAGGTTATAAGAGGAAAAATCGTCCTTATCCTCCCATCCTCCCTTCTCTTACGCTACTGCTCCCTCTTAAGTCCACAAGCGTCCGTTCGTCTCCCGTGTTCGTTCTCTCCTCGTGCTCCTTCGATCCTATCTCAAGTTTTCAAGGTTAGTCTCCATGGCTTCCTCGCCTTCTTGCTCCATTTCCGATTCCTGGGGTGTTCCCCCACCCCTTCTCAAACTTCCGCTTCCTTACCAAGCCAGTGGTCTACCCTCCTCTGATCACTCCTTGCCGGAACAGCGGTCGGTCGGTCGCCCCGTAGCCAGGAGTCATCTGACCGGCGGGCGATTTCCATCCGGAGCCGTCCGACGGCTGCTGGTCCTTCTAGCATCATCAAGGAGTCCCCCGAAGGGACTGCTTCCACTATGTCTGCTCAAGACATAGTAAATCTGAAAGCCAAATATAGCTTTCTGTCAGACCTTCGTTTGTTCTACCCTGCTCCTAATGACAGGGTAACCTCTTCCCGTTCCGGAAGAGTTGCCTTGTACGGAGCCTTCTTTAAGGCGGACTTTGACTACCTATCCACCCTTTCATTCTCAATCTTTGGACCGATATTCTCTAACACCTTCCTAGCTAGTGCCTAATTCGATCCGAACCATCGTTGGCTTTCTGGTTCTCTGTCACCTGCAAGGCATAGAGGCCAGCATCTCCTTATTCCGTAGCTTTTATACCCTCCGCAAGCAATCAGGTTGGTGGTCCTTCACCCCTAGGTCCAATAGGATCCTTAAGTTATACCTTCCCACCTCCGTCAAGGGGTGGAAGGATAAGTTCTTTTTTGCTGATATCGACGGGATGTGCGGAAGCTGGGGGACACCCAACATTGATGCCAATAGGGATTCCTCCATCCTTCCAAGAGATCGGATGGCATTCGGGCAGCTTCTGACTGCCGATGTCCCTCGGTGCAATAAGCTTCTAGCCGAGGAAAACCTTCGTCTCGCCGGCTTAATTCCTTCGAGTGGTGAGCACTTGATTACTCACCTTCTTTTTCCTTTTTCCCCCTTCTTTTTCTTTTTTTTCTTTTTTTTTAATTCATCTTCCGCCTTTATAGGGATGGCGCCATCGCTTCGCAAGCTCAGGCAGGCGGCCACTAGGAAGAGGAAGGCTACGGGGGATGAGTCCCTTGCCGAGAGAAGGGCCGTTGCCAAAATCCCAAGGAGGGCCGAGGCAGGGAGGGCCGACGCGGGGAGGGCCAACGCTGGAAGGGTTGATGCTGGAGGGGCTAGAGTTATGAAGCCCCTACGCGCTAAGGTTTTGAAGAAGGTCGACCCTAGAAGGGCCGACGCTGGGGAGGCCGATGCTAAAAGGGCCAAAATTGTGGAACCCCCGCACGTGTGCGAGGCGGCCAGAGCCCAAGCCGACGAGACTGCCAAGATAGATACGGTAAGGGCCGAGGCCAGCGAGGAAGTCGGGCGGAGCCAAGTAGAAGGGAGATCTTCAGTTCCAGCTCCTCCTGTCATCCTGCTTGATCCTTCTCCTGAGCAGGTCACAAAAGCGCCGTCACCCCTGCCCAAAGCCATGGAGACGGAGCAAGTTCCTGCAGCAATAGGGCCAACTCCCGTAGGGGCAACAACCGAAGCGCCTCCACCAGTCCAGGGGCCGGAGGCAGCAGAGTCAGAGGCGGAATCCGCCTCCACGGACCCCGTGCCAAGGGAAAGGAGGGGCGTCGACCCTTCCTTCCAATCACTGTTGGTGAATCACAGTCGCTGGGCCGAGCAGGCCTTAGATGAGGCATCTGTGGTGGAGGTGCAAGAGTTTCTCTGGCATCAAGGGAGAGCCACCTTCTTTCGCGAGGCGTCAGTGGCACATCTCTGGGTGAGCCTCTGCTCCATTATCATTTTTCCTCTTTGTTTCGTTTGTTTTATTTTGCTTTTTAATATTGACATTCCCTTTAGGCACTGAACTCTCTGATCGCCATGAGGGAACTTTGGACCCTGAGTGATACTGCTATCGACCAAGTGCGGGAGGAGATGTTATCACTCCAAGCCAGGGCAGAAAAGGGAAATGGCTTTGGAGGATACCGGGCCACCCTCAAAGGCGAGGTCGAAACCATCCGGCTGAGAGCCGAGAAGGCCGAGTACGCGCTGGAAGTTGCCCAGCATCGTGCAGCCAATGAGCTGGATAACGCTCAGGCAGCCGAGGAAAAGCAAAGGATGGCCGAGGAGAGGCTGAAGGTGGTGGAATCAGAAATGTGCATCTTGAAGACTCGATTGGATTCCGCCTCCATTGAAATAGATGCAGCTAAAGAGGCTGCCCGCCAGTCCGACGCCAAGATTTTCGACTTGGAGGCGGCGGTGACTGAGGCCAAGAGGGAGGCCGTCGAGTCCGAGCAGAGAGCCCTCGAGGCGGAGAAAAGGGCTGTAGAGGCCGTAGAAGATTTCAGAAAGTCTAAAGCCTTTGATAAGGAGCTAGCCAAGTCGGCGTCGTTTGCTTATAATGCTGGCTTCCAAGATTGCAAGGAAAAAATCCAAGAACTCTATGACCTGGAGGACATTGATGGGCTGAAGCCAGATGATGTCCCTGAAGATGATGACCCAGCCCCAAATAACCCTTAGTAGTTTTTTTTTTTGTATTGCTCTAAGCCCGACTCAGGTCGGCAATTTTGTAACCTTTTAGCCATCAATGAATGTTTTAACCCTCATTGCATGCCTTTGGTTATAATCAGCTTTAGTTATGTAAGCTGTCGTGAATCACCAACCAATGGTGCCTCGTCAGATAGGTTACGCGAAATGTGATTGTGACCCGAAACATTGTCCCGGATACCAATGCAGGGAGCCAGTTTTTGGTGCCGAGGGCGCCGGTCTTTAGTGCCGACGCGGGGCGTCGGTCCTTAGTGCCGAGGTCCTTAGTGCCGACGCGGAGCCAGTCTTTACTGTGCCAACATGGAGCCGGTCTTTAGTGTGCCGATGCGAAGCCAGTCTTTGGTGCCGACGTGGAGCCGGTCTTTGATGCCGACGCGGAGCCGGTCTTGGGTGCCGACGCGGAGCCGATCTTTGATGCTGACACGGAGCCGGTCTTTGATGCCGACGGAGCCGTCTTTGGTGCCGACGGAGCTGGTCTTTGGTGCCAACGCGGAGCCGATCTTTGGTGCCGATGTGGAGCCGATCTTTGATGCCGACACAGAGCCGGTCTTTGGTGCCGATGCGGAGCCGGTCTTTGGTGCCAACATGGAGCCAGTCTTTATGTGCCGATGCGGAGCCGGTCTTTGGTGCCGACACGGAGCCGGTCTTTAGTGTGCCGACGCGGAGCCGGTCTTTGGTGCCGACGTGGATCCGTCTTTAGTGTGCCGACATGGAGCTGGTCTTTGATGCCGACGCGGAGCCGTCTTTTTAATTGCGAACATACTCATTCAAAAAGAATGTGAACATTTCGAACATCAAACTATCAAATGGATTTAAATTAATGAAGATAGCACCTTACTAGTAATACCGGCGTAAATTGTCGGCGTTCCAGGTGCAGGAAGTGGTTTCCCATCTAGCTCTTCAACTTTGTACGCCCCGTGGTGAAGTACCTCCTTGACACGCTATGGTCCTTCTCATTTTGGTGCCAGCTTGCCCCCCTCTGCTGGCTTTGATACTTCAGCTCTTCGCAGAACGAGATCTCCGGGATGGAACGTCTTGGATCGCACTCGAGCATTGTAGTACTTGGCCGCTCACTGACGAAATGCTGACATGTGAAGCTGTGCTTGGTCTTGCAATTCTTCCACTAAATCTAGATTGGCTCGCAGCTGGTTTGAGTTGCTTTCTTCATGGTATAATTCCATATGGGGACTGGGAACTCCTATCTCCACCGGAATGACCGCTTCGGTCCCAAAGACCAGGCTGAAAGGAGTTTCCCCAGTAGGGGCTCGCGACGTGTGGTAGGCCCACAGTACACTGGGGAGTTCATCCACTCAGCGCCCTTTGCAGCTATCTAGCCGAGCCCTAAGTCCTTGGAGGATGATGCGATTGGTCACCTCGCTGCACCGTTGGTTTGGGGGTGCCCCATGGAGGTGAATCGATGATGGATGCCTAGGCCATCGCAGAATTCCAGAAGGCCGTATTGTCAAACTGTCGGCCGTTGTCAGTAACGAGGGTGTGCGGTAGCTCGAACCGGCACACCACAGACTTCAGAAGAAAGTCCTTATTTTGACCTCCGTGATCTTAGCGAGAGCTTCCTCCTCGATCCACTTGGTGAAATGGTCGACGGCCACCACTAGGAACTTGCGTTGTCCGAAGGCTAGAGGGAATGGTCCCAGGATGTCCATGCCCCACTGTGCGAAGGGCCAGGGTGCAGCCAGGGGGGTCAGCTGGGACGCCGGTTGATGTTGAATGTTGGCATGGCGCTGGCAGCTGTCGCACCTCTTGACAAGTTCGGATGCATCCTCCTTCATTGTCAGCCAGTAATACCCCTGCCGTAGGGCTTTGTATGCAAGAGCTCTGCCCCCCATATGGCTTCCACATATACCTTCATGTATCTCTTGCAGAATATAATTAGCTTCGGTGGGACCGACACACCTGAGGACCGGGTATGAGAATGACCTCCGGTAGAGCTTTCCTTCCATTATGAAAAACTTTGGGCCCGTCTTTTAAGTTTCCTGGCTTCGGTAGGGTCTTCTGGGAGGGTACCCTCGGTAAAGTACCGACGTAGGCATCCATCCAGGAAGGCTCCTACTCCACTAGTAGAGTTTCTCTTGATACGTCAATACTCGGGGCTTCTAAGTGCTCCACATAAGCTCTTCCCAACATCCCATCGGCTGAGGTGGCAAGACGGGATAAGGCATCGGCTCTAGCATTCTCCTGTCGAGGAATGTAGCTGACGCTAAAGTGAGCCAAGGGAGAAGCCAGCGATTGCACCACACTTAAGTAGCGGGACATGATGGGATCCCTTGCTTCATATTCCCTTGTGATTTGGCCAGCGACCAGTTAGGAGTCGGTGAATGCCCTAAGGCGTTTCACCCCAAGCTCTCAAGCTAATATCATCCTGGACAGCAAAGCTTCAAATTCTGCCTGATTATTAGTGGCTGGAAAGAGGAACCAAAGTGCACACTCGGTTACAACTCCATCCGAGTTGGCCAAGATGAGGCCTGCTCCGCTCCCTTGAGAATTCGATGCCCCATCTACATGAAGGACCCATTCATCGTCACTAGTTCCGAGGGGCTGAGTGTCTGTAGGAGGTTATTTAGGTTGCTCCTCTCCCCAAGTGCATTCGACCAAAAAATCCACCAAGAACTTTTCAGCTGTCACCCCAAATGCACACTTGTGTGGGTTCAGCTTCATCTGGTACCAACGAAGGTTGTCAAAAGTCTCCGTTTGGTCCGCGATATGGTCAGTGGCATGGATGCTTTTTGTCAACATGTCATCCACGTAGACTTCCATATTGCATCCTATCTGGCCCTCGAAGACCTTGTTCATCAGCCTTTGGTAGGTGGCTCCAGCGTTCTTTAGCCCGAAAGGCATTACCCTGTAGCAGTATAGCCCCTTCTCAGTTATGAAGGAGGTAGCTTCTTCATCCGCCGGATTCATCCGGATCTGGTTGTATCCAGAGAAAGCATCCATGAAGCTAAGGTCCTCATGTCCGGATGTAGCATCCACCAGTTGATCGATCCGGGGCAAGGGAAAGCTGTCCTTAGGGCATGCTTTGTTGAGATCAGTAAAATCCATGCACATTCTCTAGCTCCGTTGGTCTTACGGACTAACACCACATTGGCCAACCATTCGGGGTAATGGACCTCTCGGATATGGCCTGTAGCCATTAACTTCCGAGCTCTCCCCTCCTTCCCAACTCCCAAGGATCGAGCAGCTCAGAGGCTATTGCCGACGCCGCTTCCAGCGGGCTGGGAGACAAATGATAGCAGAGCGGTGGCGGGCTTTGCTCTCCTTTCATCTCTCCGACTCCTTCGTCGGTGGGGAACCTTACCAATAATCTCTTAGTGGAGATTACGACATCTAGCAGATTCAACCCTGGTCTCCCCAAGATAGCGTTATAAGCCAGCGGGACCCGGACCACCAAGAAATTTATAACCACGGTGCTCTGACATGGAGGGGTTCCAACTGTGACTGGGAGGGCAATCTCCCCTCAACGCTCACCGAGTCTTCAGTGAAGCCCATTAGAGGCACGGCAACAGGTCGGAGTGAAGACTTTGATAGATTCATCCGAACAAAAGCCTCGTAGCTCAAAACATCCACCGAACTCCCACTATCAATTAAAATTCTTTTTACAGGGTGTTTGGCTATAGTCATGGACACAACGACACTATCGTCATGCTTATTAATTACCCCATCTAAATCCTTTCCAAAGAAAGGAATTACAGAATCTATTCCCTCTCGCTGCCTCTTTGAACCGCCACCCGCCCTCCAGGAAATCATAGCTATGGTCTTTTCTGTTGGAGCATTGTCCACGCCAACCGAACGAATCAGACGCGCCGATGGGCCGAAGTGGGAAGGTTTCCCCTTCGGACGAATTTGCCCAGGTGGCCCTGCTGAACCAGCTCCTCAATGGTCTTTTTCAGATGGTGGCAATCCTCGGTGTCGTGACCATAGTCTCGGTAGTACCGGCAGTAAAACTCCTTGTTGCGGGAGACCCCAGACTTCAAGGGAGCCGGATACTTAAAATAAGGTTCCTCCTCGATCTCCAGTAGGATGTGAGATATGGGAGCCATGAGGGGAGTAAATTGCTCCTTAGGAACAAGCGTCTGTGGTCGGTGATCTGAGCGGTGAGGAGGCTCATGCTTCCAAGGTCGTGCACCGGCATGATCAGTAGGTGGTGGTTTCTTACCGGTGTTCTTGTCAACTTCCCTCCTGGAAGAATCCACCTCGTCGGCGCGGATGTACTTCTGTGCTCGGCTCAGAAGCTCAGCATAAGAACTTAGAGGCTTCTTGTCCAGAGAATAAGCAAACCTGGACGAGCGAAGTCCTCGTTTTAATGCCAAAGTGGCTACAGAGTCTTCCAGGTTGTACACCTCCAACACTGCTTCCTTAAATCGAGCGATAAAATCCTTCAAGGTCTTTCCACTCCTCTGCTGGACAGCAAATAGGCTATCAGCCACTCGTGGGATCTTTCGACAGGCATCAAGTGGGCCAGGAAAGATCGCTCGAGTTGCCGAAATGAATTGATGCTGCGTAGAGGCAGGCGGGAGTACCACGCGCGTGCCGCCTTGCGAAGGGTGGCCGGAAAGGCGACGCATAAAAGGGAGTTTGTCGCTCCCTGGACCTGCATGAGGACTTTGTAGCTTTCCAGGTGGTCCAGGGGTCCGTCGTGCCATCGTATGGATCCAGTTGGGGGAGACGGAACCGGGGCGGGACCGGTTCCTTCATGATACGTCGGGAAAGTGGGGGGCGACTCTCATAGTCCGCCCCGTGAGGATTATCGATCCGGCGACTAAGCTCCTTCAACCGTCGATGATACTCGTCAAGCCTTTGCTCGGCCCGACGGGTAGTTTTCCCGAGGGTGACATCTTGAGATGATTCGGAAGAAGAAGCCGAAGAAGATCGCCGGCGTAAGGAACGCACCCGTCTGGACTCTCTTTCCTCCGGCCAGTGGTGGGAACGACCGGAGTGGCGAGAGGGGGACCGCCGTTGCTTCGAGGCCCCTCGGTGATGAGGTTCAAGGGGTGAACGGTGGGAGACCTCAGGTGGGGTCCCGCCTTGGTGAGACTGGACTGTCCCCCGCACCCCTTCATCGGGCGTAGGGGGATGGGGTGCAGCAGCCAAACAATGCTCTTGCAGCCCCCGTACCATTGTCATCAGGTCCTGGACCTAGTGAGCCAGAACCTCGAGCCGGTCAGGCCGGCTTATCTGTGCAGGGGTGGAGCATGGAGGTTGGCCTCCGATTGCTCAGCCCGTGGAATGCGCTCCGCGGCTTGACTGGAGGAAGCTTCCTGTGCTCGTGTAGTCACCATCGTTTCCCTCGCAGAATTGGTGGGGTCACAGGGAGAACTTTTCATCTTCCTCCGTGCGAACTAGCCCCCCTTCCTGGCGCGCCAATCTGTTGCTGCCAAATCACTTGCGATGGACATCGGGTGGGCTGAGATCTCCACAGGCCTGCGAGAATGTGGAGAGGTCACCGTCTTCCTTCTAGAGCCTGCAAAAAGTCCCGGACCGGTGGTTCCGGTGGGACCCTCCGACGCCCAAGTCAGTGGGTTGTAGAACAGGAATTGTATATGAGTAGAACTTGAGAGATAGAGAGAAAGAGAGATCCCCTTGCATTGAGCTCGGGTCCTCTTTTTATACCTGTCTAGGGGTCTCGTTTACCTCGTTCTGTTGGAACCGTCGAATCTTCCTCGTTGGGATAAGTTTCTCCGAACGGCAAGTGGTTAAGCCGTTGCTGGATGAGGGCCGCTTGTAGCGGTAACTGCTGAACGAGCTAACACTGGCCCGTGATTTCAGCGAGCGAGGTACATGGCAATAGATCTCGAATCACGGGATCTGTTGTATGAGACGGGTCATTGTGCATGCGAAAAAGGCATCGAGTTAGGACCGAAGCTGTTGTTGGAGGCCGGCCTGGAGGCCGACACTGGAGGCCGGCGCTGGAGGCCGGAGAAAGGCTAGCGCTGGAGGCCGTTGCTGGAGGCCGACACTGGAGGCTGACGCTGGAGGCTGGCGCTGAAGGCCGGAACCAAAGGCTAGCGCTGGAGGCCGTTGCTGAGGCCGACGCTGGAGGCCGATGCTGGAGGCCAACGCTGAAGGCCGGAGCAAAGGCCAGCACTGGAGGCTGGCGCTAGAGGCCGACGCTGGAGGCCGACGCTGGAGGCCGGAGCCAAAGGCCAGCGTTGGAGGCCGTTAGTGGAGGCCGACGCTGGAGGCCGACGCTGGAGGCCGGCGCTGAAGGCCGGAGCCAAAGGCCAGTGCTGGAGGCCGACGCTGGAGGCCGACGCTGAAGGCCGGAGCCAAAAGCCAGCGCTGGAGGCCAGCGCTGGAGGCCGATGCTGGAGGCCGGCGTTGGAAGCCGGAGCCAAAGGCCGGCACTGGAGTTCTATTTCTAGGTTTTGCTGTCATTATTATTTTCGAAAATCGTGCAAAAGATAATACCACCCAGAAGAATCGGCCAGCCGTATCAGCTGCAAATAGGACGGATCAGATCGGATTATACCTAATTCTAATTTGATTTGATTTTTATTTATATTTTGATTTTGAATCTAAACCCAATCTACCTATTGATCAGATCATATCTAATTGTGTTTGGATCAGGTTGGATCATGGGTCAATTCGACCCATTTGCAAGCCTTAACAACAACCAAAGTTGAGAGGGTGTTAGTCAATTTGCAAGCATTAGCCTTATAAGAATGGCTGACTCATTTCAAACGTTCATACGTAATGGATGGACAAAATTCTATCCAATTGAATGCTCCATGATGTTAGCAAATTGATTCATTGCATTCCAAGTTTGAGTAGGTTTTAACAGCTGGGAATTATTTTATGTGCAATGAAATTTAGTTACCATGTTTTGTTTCTTTTTGTTGTATTGTAGGTCAAGGTTTATAAAATTGGTACCAGACCCAAACTGATCAATACAAGACAGCACGTTAATACTATATTGTACTGGCACATGGTATGTATGCTGGCACTGTTTTGGTGCTCATTCTCCCAATCTTGAGTTTTATTAACAACAGGATCTAACATCATAGTGATAGCTATCGGATATAGTGATGGTGGCGGCTACGGTGGACAAACCAACTATCACCATGGGTGTCAGATCTGAGCCATCAATGAGTTATCATGTTCTAAATCAAAGTGGATATAGATATAGAACATGACAATCCACCATAACCTCGAATTAATTTTTAGAATATAAGGCACCTTCTCAGAGCTATTAAATTAAAATAAATAACTTTTTTAATTAATAAATTGAAATTAAGCATAATATTAATATCCAAATAACGTTAATGTCTACAATGTTAACATGGGGAACAACTATATGGAAAATACTAAATATCCTATAATAAAATGAAATCAATTCTTAGTCAGCTTTTAGCTAACTCCTGCTTATGTCTTAACCTCTAAATAAAAACAATCATAAAATTTAATTAGCTAATGTATAGTAAGTAATCCTTAATCATGCTTAAAGGGATCAAGCACCAAATACATGCATAAAATACAAATACTTAAATATTATATTAAATAATTTTAGTAGTAATTCTTTCATGCCATTTAGTAACAATAATAGATTTTAAAATTATATCTTTAATTTAAAACTATGATAACAACTCTACAATGATAACCATGGTTACATATAAACCTTATGATGAGGCCAAAATAGGTTGCTGCATTTAACCCTATGGAGATAGGTCAAAAATATGTCGTTGCATATATTTTCTACAAAGGTGGGTTTCGAATTATAAGTCTTCGCTCAAGCCTCGAAAAGTAGGAACAATATTTCATGAATCATAGTTGATTGAGAGTTTATAGCTTATAGCTAAACTTGTCATAACTTGTTTCATATTAAACAACTTGTGCTTTACTTAAGTGTCATACAAGTTCACATAACTTAATATTCAAGTTTCATATGTAAATGAATTTAAAAGTAAATTACAACATGAATTAATATCTCATAAGAAATTTAATAGGCACATAAGTAACATATCATTGTATTTTCATGCTTACTTGATTCAATTTTGATAATAATATTTATAAAAATTTTACAAAATCCTATCACATCAGAAATGCCTATATTTTCTACTAAGTATAATAACATTTCAAATAAATTTTATAAAACTAGCAATTTTACTAGATTTTGAACACATAAATTTCTATCATATAAAATTTTAACACGTCTTGTATGAATAAATATTTCAAAAATTAAATTCTAAGCATGGTAACACTTCCATATAATATTATATAAAATCAACAAATCTAGGATTTTTTGTAATTAATTAAAATATCTAAAATATGAAATTTAAATCTTAATTATTTATAAAGCACTTTAACCATGATTAGGTTTACTTAAATTGAAATCGCTTATTAGTAGAGTTAAGCTTAATAAACTAGATGTGCAACCTGCCTACAATGATTAAATCAAATGCAATATTAGGATTAGGTATACATAAATAAGAACTTGGGTTTAAGGCAGTTAACCCAAACTTGTGGCCCAGACTTAAACCTCGTGGCATCGTAATCGAGAGTGGATTTGGTTTTGCTGGGGATCATATGATCAAAAGATAGAATAAATAAATAACACAAATATAAGAAAGCTAAAGGGGGTAAAATGGAGAAAAAGACGAAGGTCCGACGAAGTTTGTTTCAGGCAATAAGAATATGATCTTAATCTATTTTAAAATAGGGGAGCCAATATATTCTTCATAGCAAAACAAGAGCAACCACTAAAATAAGGACACTAGAAAGAAAGATTAGTATATATATTTTACAATAAAACAAGAGCAACCATTAAAAATAAGGGCACTAGAAAGAAAGTTATACTAACCTGGATGAGGGTTGGGAGAAGAGGATTCCCAAAAGCACCTTGCAACCCCAATGTACATTTTAATAGGAACTACAAATTAAGTATCCATAAATTAATATGCCACCAAATTATTGAGACCAGGCTTGATAAAAAATTACCATGGCATTAGTCAGGGAAAATAGGTCCTTTTATCAAGGATCATGCCTTTTCCATCAAACTGACGTCAGCCATTGTGCATAATTCATAAGTGCAAATTTGATGGTAGGATTCTGACTTTTTTTTTTAAAAAAAAAGTATGACAGGATTAAGAAGTTTTCTGTGACTAGCTGTCGATCCAACTTGGCCCTAGATAAAGACACCATAAGAATGAGAGGACTAGTATGAAACCCTGAAGGTCAATTAGAAGGCATATTGGTGGGTAAGCAATCCAAGCAAAGACTGCGAAAACAAGGCTCAATAGAAATTTTGTTTTAAGGCTAGTACGTGTGCTTATCTTTTAAGGCCCAAATTTTTAGTTAAAGAAGCAAATTCCAACAAAATTCCAAACTATTGTCCTAATAACATGCAAAAAGTGGATCGTATCATTTTGAATGGATTAAATCATAGTAATCATGGTTTAGAAATTTTGTTTTCAATTGTAAGAAGTACTGTTCATGAACATACTGTTTTGGGAATTTAGGTATTTTTAATTTCTTCAAATTCTGAAATTCTCAGGTAGGTTGGTATGAGTCCACATTGACCAAAATAAAATTTTAAGATTAGAGTACAAATGAGATAAAATATTTTAGCATGAGAGATGTCTCCATGATTGAAAACAAATATTGAATAAATTTAATAACCGAATAAGTTATACTTGGACTTAAGGGTCATAGGAATGTCTCAGGCTTTGTCCTTACAAACAAAACATACCATAATCTATTGTTATTATAAGTATAGGTGTAATACCCCAAGCTCATCCGCTAATTCAACTCGAATGAAAATTAATTGATAGTAAATTTTTATAACATACCATAAGTTAGCTAGAATTTATCTCGAATCGATGCTACAAAAGTGGCTCCATATCATGACTAGCTAGAATCTCCCTAAGCTAGGTCATTGGTGCTGTAAGAGAGGCTTCATGCCATGGTCTCGTATCATTTGTAACGCCTAAGTTCATTTGTTGATTCAATTAATCTGTTAACGGATCAAAATTGCGTGACTTTAAAATTCGGATGGAAGCTAATTGATAATAGATGAACTTGATTTATAAATACTTCAATTTTTTCGATGTGAGACTTCTTTTAAGATATTATAATAGATTATTCAAACATTTAAACGAAAGGAGTAAGAAACTAGGAGACTTACCAACAATGAACTGATTATCGATTTGGCTTTCAAATTCGCCGATAAGCCGGGGAAGAAGATGGCATGTCCTCTTCGTTGCTCTCTCTCTCTCTCTCCTCTCTCTCTCTCTCTCTCTCACCCTAACTCCAGCAAGCGAACTTCTTAAGAGAGATTAAAGAACCCCAAAAAATAAAAAAAATAAAAAACCACTCTCTCACCAAAACGAAGACCTATGTCTTGCACAAGTTGCCTTTAATTAACTTGGCCTTTTGATCCAGGCGTTGGCCTTTGGAGCTTCCAACAACTCATCATTACAAGTTGCCCGTAATCAATTCACTACAAAAAAAATGATTTATTATGACGAATTAATTCATCGCAATAGGTACAAAAGTCATCGTAATAACTTATTACGATGATAAAAATTCGTCGTAATACATTACAAATCGTCGTAGTAATATATTATCGTAATAACCTATTTGTCGCCGTAATATCAACCTATTACGGCAAAAATAAGTCGCCGTAATAGGTTTTTATTAAATTTAAAAATATTAAAAATTTATTACGGCGACTTATTTTCGCCGTAATATCAACCTATTACGGCGAAAATAAGTCGTCGTAATAGGTTTTATTTAAATTTTAAAAATATTAAAAATTTATTACGGTGACTTATTTTGCCGTAATATCAACCTATTACGGCGAAAATAAGTCGCCGTAATAGGTTTTATTTAAATTTAAAATTTAATTAAAACCTATTACGACGACTTATTTTCGCCGTAATAGGTTGATATTACGGCGAAAATAAGTCGCCGTAATAAATTTTAATATTTTTAAATTTAAATAAAACCTATTACGGCGACTTATTTTTGCCGTAATAGGTTGATATTACGGCGAAAATAAGTCGCCGTAATAAATTTTAATTATTTTTAAAAATATTAAAATTTTATTTTAATATTTTTTTGTATTGCACCTGTTACAAATATTAAAGCAACGATACTAGAAATAATTTTCTAATATAAAAGTTTCACAAAATAATTTAATAAAAGTTTTCATTCATTTCAATAAAATCATCATATACAATGTTTCAAAAAATACATAATTTAAAAAAAAATACATGTACTATGGAGGTGAAGTCTGCTGGGATCCACTAGGATGATATCCAGGCACTAACTGTCGCATGAAAGCAGCGAGCTCAGCAGTCGTCGCCTGTAGTTCCTGGATAGTTCTTCTCTTGCTGAGCGATGAGCTCTCGGCACTCATGTAATTCACCCTTTAATTGTGAGTTTTCAGAAGATGAAGAACTACCTCTAATTCTCGATGTACCCTTCGGTAATGGACCCCATCCTCTTTTATAACCAGATCTAGAGCCTAAAACCTCCTCCAAAATGACATCCTCATTGATTGGTTCTACTGTAGAGTCCTGTGAGGAAAGTCGCTCTATTAACTGTGCCTGCAATGAAAAGAAAACAAATTCAATATGTTTAGTATAAAACATTACATTCAATAATATTGTATTTTTAATTGATAAAACTTACATGGGTTTCTTCAGCTTTTTCATTTATCCATTGATTCTTCTTTTTATCAAAATGAAGAGTATTCCACAGATGAAGTCTTGATGGCTCCTCTCCAGTAACAGGATCTCTCTGAAAAGAAACAATAATAATTTAAAACAATAATTTAAGACAATAATCTAATACAATTATCAATGTATCAATGGAATAATCTAATATAATTATAATATGATAAAATTAAATCAGCAACAAATTCCAATGAACAATTGATTGCAGCTGGATCTGAATGCCAATTTAGGTAGCTCACAGATTGTTATGCACAAATACAGCTAAAATCCATGGTACATGTATGCCACTCTTAACCAGAAACCCTCTTGGAACTCTCAATGATCTATTCAGCTCGAGTTTTTCTATCAATTCCTTTTTGGAATAACTTTCTTAAATGTCCCCCTAACCCTCAGATATCCACATGAATCCGCCCAAAGGGGAGCAATCTCTCTAATTGCCGCTCCAACTGTTGCCAAGGGCGGGAATGCACTCTATATTCTTCTATTTTATTTGACAAGATACAAACAATGTTTAATTCAACCTATTGCTTGTGCCAAAACACCAAAATATTTAAGCTTCAAAATGGCACCACTGCCAAGGTGCTGGGTGCTGTATAATTCCAAAATAAAATTTCCACGTAATCTAAACCAATTCATGGCATATTCAAACATAAAGAAACAAACCTACAACCAACATAAAACAACCATTCTCAATCAATAAGATACGCAGGCATTACAACACGATGACAAATTCAGACCAACTAGACCCATGCATCGAATACCTAGGTTCATGCTTAGAATATAAAAGCACTAGATTCACAGTATTCCTTACCATATCATAAGAGTGAGCCGGTATAGACTTCGATCCAGTGAGAGCAGCATATGGCTGCAATTCCCGATTAGATTTATTTGTTTCTGATTTTTTCTACATCAAAGAATTAATGAAAATGGTTACATGAGTTTATAAAAAATATAAACTATTAAAATATTTGTATGGATGTATTTACCTTATACTCATCTGAATAAAAGTAATCACATAGAAAGTCCCAGTCACTCTGCGAGACACGAGATGGCTTATTTTGTTTTGCTAAGCTCACACTTGTGTCCCCACCGTGACTAATGAAGTGGATATGAAGCCGATATCTAAATTCTCGATAAACTTTATTCATTTGAAACTCAATACCTTTTTTAATATGATCTAAATTCATATCAAGATCGAACTTCTCCTGCAAGTATATATATATATATAAATTATAAAAGTTATAAGGTATATTAAGTACATTAAACGTAATCTAAAGTAATCTAATACAATTATACTGACCTGAAGTCGATCGATCATAGGTGCTTTCTGTGCATCAGTGATCTCACTCCACTTTCTGACCGCAAGTGGTGCCATGTCACGTACAACCACTCCTATCTCGGTCAGAAACTCAGAGCGAAACTCACCCAATGGTCGTCCAACCTCAGGTGGCAGAAGAATAGGCAACTTCTGTCCACGACGCGTATCAATCAGATGTGCGGACTTGTATCCGCGAGCAGGACCTCGGCCCTTCTTCTTTGATGATGTAGCTGCAAAACATAATGAACTAAATTAGTGCAAAATAACATAAAGAAACATAGCCAAATAATATAAGTTTAAATAGAGTTATTACATGATGCGCCGACAGATGACCCCTCTGTCAGAGCTGGAATGTAAGGAGAATCATCTCGCCTCGATGTAGCAGGAGTATCTCTCGAAGACATCTGCAAACAAACATACAAACTAGAATTAACAAATAAGAAAGTATAAGAACATATAGTTATAATAAGTAAAAAAAAATGAATGCTACCAAATTAATCACTGTCATCACTAATATGCTCATTTTCTTCATCATCCTCCATATCAGAACTATGTATAGATCCCTCACTGTCATAATCAGCTAGTGTGTCGTCCTCCTCAACATCTTCGCATATAAAGTCATCTTGACCGACATCACTATGACCTCTAATGTTTTCTTGAGTTGCAACTATTTCAGCATCAGTGTCCGTACGCCGAGATGTTATTAAGTCCATGTTAGGTTGCTCACATGTGAATCGAAGGGCTGCTGAATCATCTTCTTGATATACTTCTTCCTGAACATCATCATCTTTTTTTGGAATATCCCACAAATGACGATGACTAACCTTGTATACCACTTTCCAATTAGAATTGTTCTTCAAATCATCCAAGTAGAAAACCTTTTCAGCTTGTGATGCTAAAATGAATGGCTCATGTTTGTACCATTCTGAACTAATATTTATACTTGTAATATTATAATGTTGTTGCATTCTCCTGTGCTTTGGTTCAGTTTCAAACCATTTGCACTTGAACATTATCGCCTTACAACCTTTAACAAAATGAAATTCAAGGACCTCTAATAATATACCATAAAAGTTAATTTCTTCTCCTAGATGAGTAGAGGGAACACAAATGCCACTATTCTGTGTTTTATGGCCGACATCCCGAGTAACAGTGATAAATTTAACGCCGTTCACCACACAGCCAGTATACGAGAACACACGACTGTCGGGACCAATAGCCAATGAATAAAGCTCATCAGTAGCTTCAGATGCCCCAGCAAAATGCTTATTTAACATCTGGATAAACCAAACATCAACGTCATTTGAAATAAAGACATGATATATTAATTGACAATATAAATGAATGTACGGGCTTACTTCATTTTTAAACCACTCCAAAAATCTTTCCTTTTGTAATTGGTCCAGTTGTTCCGGTCTAGTTGGATTTAGCTGATCAATGTGTTGGCTATAGAGAACATTACGCTAATGAGCACTATAGAAAATTGCATGATATGAAGAAATAATTTTACAAGTATACTTACTTGAGAAATGGTTGCACCTCTGGACAATTATTGATGAGGTACCAATGTACTTGTTTTAAAGTTTTATCATCTAAATGCACCATTCTTCCTTTTCCAAGAGGCCGCCAACGAGTTGCAAATATATTTAATTGCTTGTCCAAATGGCTATCCGAATCAAAATTTCGTTCCGGACGATTGAATTTTGTTTCTATGCCTCGAAGATACATTGAACAAAATGTTAGAGACTCGTTGACAACATAAGCTTCTGCAATTGAACCTTCCGGACGAGCCTTATTACGTACGTATTGTTTATACGTACCAAGTGCCCTTTCAAAAGGATACATCCATCTACTTTGAACAGGTCCGGCAAGTAAGGCCTCGTAAGGCAAATGAATTGATAAGTGCACCATAACGTCAAAAAATGCTGGTGGGAAAATTCGTTCAAGCTTACATAAGATCACCACAATCTGCTCTTGTAACAACTCCAAATCCCTAACATACAATGTCCTTGAACAAAGTTGTTGGAAGAAATTAGAAAGCTCAATTAAAGTACTACTCTCATGTTTCTGCAAGAATGGTTGAATGCCAATAGGTAACAATCTTTGAAGTAGTACATGACAATCATGTGTCTTCAAGCCGGATATCTTTCCATCACCTTCATTTACGCACCTTGAAATATTGGAAGAATATCCATCGGGCACCTTCACAGATTTTAGCCACTTACAGAATTGTCTTCTTTCATCTAATGTTAAGGTGTAAGATGCAGGAGGCTTATAAACTCTATTACCTTGAGTTTGTAACCACAACTCCCTTCGGATCCCCATTGAAGCCAGGTCCTCTCTTGCTTTATATGTGTCTTTTGTCTTACCTTCGATGCTTAATAAAGTTCCCACGACATTGTCACATATATTCTTCTCAATATGCATTACATCTAAGTTATGTCTCAATTTTAATGATGACCAATACTCCAACTCGAAGAAAATGCTCTTCTTATACCAATTCAACTCATTTGGTGCACGCTTTCGCTTTCGATGTTTATTGTTTGGATGCTTTCCGGACTGTTCAGCAGCTATGTGTTCTAATTGCATTAAAATTTCTTCTCCGGTCAACATTTTTGGTTTGACTCCATGCTCTCTACTTCCATCATGGAGTCTACTATTTCGCCACTTATGATAAATAGGCAAGTAACGGTGATGTCCCATATAGCAAATCTTGTCAACATTAAATGAAATACACATGGGTTCCATCAAAGAATGGCTAGCTCAAACATAAAGCTCGACAACATAACTATACATCTAGCAGGACTTCATAATTATGGAAGCAGAATACTCAAATAAATTCAATATTAAGCAGAATCCTCCACTCTGAAACAGGGAGAGAAGCCGAAGCACACGAAACAGACAGAGCTCAAGGTAATGAAAATGGATACATTAAGTAGACTTTTGAAATAAAACAAGATGTGAAATGCTACAACAAGAGGAGGAGGAGGAGGAGGAGGAGGAGGAGGACAAAGTTATATGATAAATGGTGTTAAAAAATGCATGAAACCAGTCCAAAAAATGATAGCCGAATTGGAGCAAAACAAATGCGATCTGAAACTATTGACAAGTAGAGAAGATTGCATGCGCCTGCCAGACAAAAGAGCAATCATTGACGAAAGGCACTCGAGAAATTTGGTGAGAACAAAGGAAATTTGAGTAACAAAAAGCAGAGGAAAGTTGGAATATGCGACGCTATCGTTCAAGGGAGAAAAAGTGGAAGTAAATCGATCGGTAGAAACAACAACTGAAGCCACCGGATGTAATCGAGATAATATAGAGAAGGGAGACACAAAACAAAAAGGCAGAGGACAATCTGATCGAACTGGGCAAAAAATAAAATGCAGCGAAACTTCTAAAAGAGAAAATGCACGAAAGAAAAATAACAATCAGAAGAAATATCGAGACAAAAGAGGTAGCGCATCACCAATACAAGAAGATTGGATCATGTAATGCAAAACAGAGAGAGATAACGGACACCAAAGAAGAAGGAAAGAAGACAGTTGAAAGCAATATAAACAGAAGGAAGCAGGCATTGGAACTCCGACTACCAGAGAAGTTATCAAGCACATCTCCAGTACATACTCTTCAGTAATTTGTAAAATGCATTGGCCATTCAGAAATGAGTTCATACTGGCTACTGAAGCAAAGAAGGATAGCACGTACATTTATGAAATTCCTCTGGTTCCTGCGTCTGGGGTGTGGCAGCGGAGAGGAGCTCACGGGGTCGGTGACTTCTCCCCTGGTTCCGGCGTCCGGGGTGTGGCGGTGGAGAGGAGCTCGCGGGGGTCGACACCTTTTCCCCTAGTTCCGGCGTCCGGGGTGTGGCGGAGGAGAGGAACTCGCAGGGGGTCGGCGAACGAATGAGGGTTAGGGTTTCGCGAATGGGTAGGCGCTCATAGGAGAGAGCGGGCATCAGCGGAAAAGGGGCAAGTATTGACTTATTACGACGAAATGTTAATTTCGTCGTAATAAGTATTTTTATTACGGCGAAAAATTTTTCTCCGTAATAAAAAGATAAAAAAATTAAAAAAAAACTCGTAAAATGAAATGTTGTCGTATTACGACGAAATTTTAATTACGTCGTAATACGTCTTTTTATTACGGCAAAAATTATTTTTCACCGTATAAAAAGATAAAAAAAATTTAAAAAAAAAACTCGTAAAATAAAATGTTGTCTTATTAAGACGAAATTTAATTTCGTCGTAATACGTCTTTTTATTACAGCGAAAAATAATTTCGCCATAATAAAAAGATAGAAAAATTAAAAAAAATTAACTCGTAAAATGAAATGTTGTCTTATTACGGCGAAATTTTACTTTCGTCGTAATAAGTATTTGTATTACGGCGAAAATAATTTTTGCCGTAATAAAAAGATAAAAAAATTAAAAAAAAACTCGTAAAATGAGATGTTGTCGTATTACGACGAAATTTAATTACGTCGTAATACATCTTTTATTACGGCGAAAATTATTTTTCGCCGTAATAAAAAGATAAAAAAATTTTAAAAAAACTCGTAAATGAAATGTTGTCTTATTACGACGAAATTAAAATTTCGTCGTAATAAGTCTTTTTATTATGGCAAAAATAATTTCGCCGTAATAAAAAAATAGAAAAATTAAAAAAAATTAACTCGTAAATAAAATGTTGTCTTATTACGATGAAATTTTAATTTCGTCGTAATACGTCTTTTTATTACGGCGAAAATTATTTTTTGCCGTAATAACAAGATAAAAAAATTTAAAAAAAAAACTCGTAAAATGAATGTTGGCCTATTACGATGAATTTCTAATTTCGTCGTAATAAGTCTTTATATTACGGCGAAATAATTTTTCGCCGTAATATAAAGATAGAAAAAATTTAAAAAAAAAACTCGTAAAATGAAATGTTGACCTATTACGACGAATTTATAATTTCGTCGTCATAAATCTTTATATTACGGCGAAATAATTTTTCGCCGTAATATAAAGATAGAAAAAATTTAAAAAAAAACTCGTAAAATAAAATATTGACTTATTACGACGAATTTCTAATTTCGTCGTAATAATTCTTTATATTACGGCGAAAATTTATTTCGCCGTAATAAATAATGTTCTGACGAATTTAATTTTATTTCGCCGTTATAAGGTATCCTATAACGATGAAAAAATTTCGCCATAATAGGTTCGCCACAAATACCACATTTTCTTGTAGTGATTCTGCAGCCTTGGCGGTCATCCAGTGGTTTGTCCGTACGCATTCTCTTGGTCGTCTTCCATGGCCGTGGAATAAGTTAGTGAAGGGCTCCAGCCATCAGCGTAGTATTAAATTGAAGTAATCATTTAAAATTCTGAACAATTCACTGAATAGATACTAGTGAAAAGTTTCATTCTATTGTTAACAAGTAGCAAATTAAAATAGGGAGGGTTTTTGGTCAATTAAACAGTATATATTGCAAACTGTAGCTAATTAAATGCCAGGCCAGATGAGATAGGAGCTGGGCTATGCAAACTGGAGCATGACCCGTTGTTATTGGACCGTGCCAGGCATGGGCTAGGCATTACAAAATCAGTTAGCAAAGAAGCTGAAATAAATTAGCACTAACAGGATTGAGCTGAAAACAGCAAATGAAAAGAACCAGCTATACGAGCAGAAAGATTTAATGAGAAACTAGATCAATAAGATCATACAACTGATATTTAGCCTTCTCAAACTTTCACCTAGGTTGATCTGGATAGCAGAAGTGTAGGTGTGAGGACCAGCTCAGCCAGCCTCGTTTTGGAGGAAAGAGAAATCAAAATCAAGCGGGGTGAACAATAGGCTTAAAAAAAGGTAGAATCGAGCGTCTATGAATTGACTATGGCACATCAAAGCGGGGTGCCCTCAACTTAAAAAAGGTAGCAAGAGGTTCAACAAAAAGGATTTGGTGTCAACATGGAGTAACTACAAATTGAGCATCCAGGAAGAAGAGAAAAGTGACACCAAGGTATAGCCAACTTTTATTTGATGGCAAAGGAAGATAAGGTCATTTCTGATTTTGATGACTCTCCTAGTCATGAGGAATTGGTTAATGCCTCTAAAGAATTACTTTGAGGACTTAAGAAAGTTAGGACATAACAATATATTTAGTTAGATGAATCTTATTATAAGACAGGTGTTTATATATCTAATCACTATACTATTACCATCTGTTGTAAATTTATTTGAGAAATCTGTTTTATTTCATTCCTACCACTGCATATTTCTTCCCTTGCATGTCTGAATTTGTCATTATGCCCAACTTAATCACATAAGGTGGTTTCATGAGCTAGATAGATATCAACTCGATCGTTAGTGACATCACATACAAGTCAGTGATATATCTAGGGGAAATGTTGATAGCATAGTTGCTCTATTTCATTGGAATTGTTACCCTGTTACCCACTCACTTACATGGTTGGAGGCCTTTCTGATGATTAACTACTTAAAGTTTGGCTAAGGGTCCAGATTGAGACTATCGAAACAGTTTCCAAGCATCTTTAGATGGTGTCATATGTTAGCTGAGAAGTAGTGTAGAACGTTCATAGTTTTGTTTTTCTTTTTTCCTTTGTTGGGCCTGTGTGGTGCTATCAAGGCCCAGGTGGGCTAACTTGTATTGGGCTGGGTTTGAGTCCAAGGGTTGAGATTAAATCAAGTCACGGGTGTACACGGGCTTGGGGATTAGTTTAATCTCATTGGTTTAGTCCATGGGAGTTTTTTGTTGAGTCTGGGCCTGGCCCACTTCGTGGATGTATTTAAACTCTAGTCTCTAGGGTTTGGATGGAATAGAGAACAGATTCTTTTCTCCCAAAAATTCCCTTCTCTCATCATAGGGCGGCAGCCCTTTCTTTCTCCTCCCCATCTTCCTCCTTTTCAAGGTAAACCTAACAGGATTAGAAATCCTTAGTTCTAGTTCTTGTTGAACGGGGAATCCCATTGCTATTCATCAAGGTCTAAACCTAACAGGATTAGAATCCTTAGTTCTAGTTCTTGTTGAACGGGGAATCCCATTGCTATTCATCAAGGTCTAAACCTAACAGGATTAGAAATCCTTAGTTCTAGTTCTTGTTCAACGGGGAATCCCATTGCTATTCATCAAGGTCTAAACCCTAACAAGTGGTATCAGAGCCTGGTTCAAGGAGTAATCTGGAGGCCTTCAAGGAGTTGAAATAATTTCAACAGAATCTCGTCAAGGTACTTCTCTATTTTATAAAATTTATTTTTGTGCTATTTTTGAAATTGGCCATGGGGAGTAGCATAAAAATAGAGGTTGAGAAGTTTGATGGGAAGGGAAGTTTCTCCATGTGGAAAGTCCGGGTAGAGGACCTCCTTGTGCAGCAGGGTTTAGATTTGGCTTTGGAGGAAAGGCCAGATGGGATGACAGACAAGCAGTGGATTTCATTGGAGAAGAAGACATGTTCAATGATCAGGGGCTGTCTGGCGGATTCAGTCCTCTATTCAGTGCTGGAGGAGAAGACCCCGAAGGGACTCTGGACGAAGTTGCACACCCTCTATATGGGGAAGAATATGTGCAACAAGTTGATGTTGAAGAAGCGCCTCTACAGCCTTCGGATGTCAGAAGGTGGAGATGTGCTGGGTCACATCCAGATATTCGACCAGATGAGCAATGAACTTCTGAATGTGGGGTCAAGATGGAGGAAGAAGATAAAGCACTTCTGCTTTTATGTTCAATGCCCACGTCTTATGACTCATTGGTCACAACACTGCTCTATGGGAAGGAGACATTAATTTATGAAGATATTGTCTCGGTGCTTCGGACGAATGAGCAGAGGGAGAAGATGACCAAGGAAGCTGTTCCCCAGGAGGTCTATCAGTTGGGGAAAGGACAGGCAGAGGTAGGGGCAGGGACAGAAGTAAGTCTGGAGGACGATCAAAGTCCAGGAAAGGCAAGAGAGAGCTGAAGTGCTATAAGTGTGGAGAGGTAGGACATTTTAAGAAGAATTGTCCTAAGTGGAAAAATCAGAAGGGAGAAAAAGGAGGATCTGAGTCTGTGAGTACAGTTGCAGATCAGGAGGTGGAGGATGATCTCTTGGTTGTATCAGATGATCACAGGCACAGCACAGAGATGTGGACCTTGGATTCAGCCTGTTCTCATCATTACACTCCCAACCGGTCGTGGTTCAGTACTTACACAGAGGTTGAGGAGGGGAATGTGACTCTTGGAGATAATCACCCTTGCAAGGTGGCAGGTATTGGCACAGTGAGGGTGAGGATGTTTGATGGTATGGTGCGCACTCTTACCAGTGTGAAGCATGTTCCAGAACTCAAGAAGAATCTGGTATCACTGGGGTACTTGGAGCGGACTGGATACAGCTTCAGCAGTCGTGCCAGGAGTGGAGTTCTGAACATCTCCAATGGAGCCATGGTGTGAGAGGGAGGAGGCTGGAAAATAATCTATACAAGATGGAGGGCTCTGTGATGACTGTGAAATCTGAGGTGGCAGCTGTGGAGCAAGATCCCCGGGATGTGTACAGGATGTGGCATTACCGCCTGGGCCACATGGGAGACAAGGGGATGAAAGAACTGAGCAAGAGAGGTCTGCTTCCAGACTTGAGTAGCGGAGATATGGAGATCTGTGAGCCTTGTCAGATGGGAAAGCAGAGGAGAGTACAGTTCTCAGTCAGCACAGCTAGGAGTGCTGAACCCCTGGAGTTAGTACACACAGATGTCTGGGGACCAGCCCCAGTTTCTGCAAGGAATGGGGCCAGATACTTTATGACCCTGATAGATGATTTCTCAAGGAAGCTGTGGATCTACTTTATGAAGGAGAAATCAGAGGTCTTCACCAAGTTCAAAATCTGGAAGGCTGAGGTGGAGAAGGAGCAGGGTAAAAGTGTGAAGTGTCTGAGGTCTGATAATGGCGGGGAATACACCAGCAGGGAGTTCCAGATTTTTTGTGAGGAGTGGGGCATCAGAAGGCACTTCTCGGTGATGGGAACTCCTCAACAGAATGGGGTGGCTGAGAGGATGAACAGAACACTATTGGAAAAGGCAAGATGCTTAAGGCTGCAGGCAGGGCTTCCAAAGATGTTCTGGGTTGACGCAGTAGATGCAGCTAGCTACTTGGTCAATCGGTCACCGCACACCAGGTTAGATGGAGACATTCCAGAGGAGATATGGTCTGGAAGGAAGACAAGCCTAAACCATCTAAGGGTGTTTGGATGCACAGCATATGTGCATGTTGGAGCTGGGGAGCGGAGTAAGTTGGATGCCAGGTCTAAGAAGATGGTGTTCCTAGGCTACCCGCGAGGAGTCAAGGGGTATCGGCTATGGGACCCCTTGGAGAAGAAGGTTGTCATCAGCAGAGATGTAACCTTTGATGAGAGCTCAATCCTCCAGAACAGAAGTGGCATGGATGCACAGCAGGGACTACAGGAGGTAGAACACGGTAACACTAGTCAGACAACCTCCTATACAGTTGTGCCATTTGCTAGTGGACCAGGAGGATTTGAGATTCAGGTGGAGAGGACTGACAGAGGGGGTAGAAGCCAGGGAGTTCAGCAGGATGCAGCTGGACAGGGGACTGATACTGGGATCGCACAGCAAAGGCCCAGGAGGAACGTGCGACCACCAGTTCGATACGGCTTTGAGGATTCGTTGTCATATGCCCTGGTGACAGCGAATGGAGACCCTTTCACCTATGAGGAGGCTATGGAAAGTCAGGATAGAGATAGGTGGATCCATGCTATGGCAGAGGAAATGCAGTCTCTTCACAGCAATAATACGTGGCAGGTGGTCCAGCTGCCACAAGGAAAGAAACCCATTGGTTGTAAATGGGTTTATCAGCGCAAGGAAGGAGCTTCAGAACAAGAGGGTATCAGGTATAAGGCAAGACTAGTGGCCAAAGGATACTCTCAGAAAGAAGGCATCGATTATGGTGAGATATTTTCTCCAGTTGTCAGGCACACTTCCATCAGACTATTATTGAGTATTGTAGCAGCTCAGGACTTGGAGCTGGAGCAGATGGATGTGAAGACAGCATTCCTCCATGGTCATTTGGAGGAGAGCATCTACATGGAGCAGCCACCAGGGTTTAGAGAACCAAGATCAGATGGGAAAGTCTGTTTGCTGAAGAAATCTCTGTATGGGCTGAAGCAGTCGCCGAGGCAGTGGTACAAGAGATTTGACACTTATGTTAGGAGCATTGGACTTTCCAGGTGTGAGTATGATTCTTGTGTGTATGTTAAATCTCTGGATGATGGGTCTAGGATGTACTTACTCTTGTATGTAGATGACATGCTGATAGCATGCAAGAGTGAGAAGGCTGTACAGGAACTGAAGATAGCTTTGTCTCGGGAGTTTGAGATGAAGGATCTGGGGCCAGCCAGGAAGATCCTAGGGATGGAAATCATCAGAGATAGATCCAAGGTGTGCTGCATCTGAGTCAGGGTGGCTACATTAAAAAGATTCTGGAGCGATATGGGATGAAGGATGCCAAACCGACAGCACTACCTTTGGCAGCACATTTTTCCTTATCGAAGACCATGTCACCACAGACTGAGGTGGAGGCTCAGGAGATGGAGAAGGTACCATATGCTTCTGGTGTTGGGAGCCTTATGTATGCCATGGTATGTTGTAGGCCAGACATAGCCCATGCAGTGAGCCAGGTGAGCAGGTTCATGGCGCAGCCTGGTAGGGAGCACTGGCGAGCACTGAAGGGAATCTTCAGGTACTTGGTAGGTACAGTTGGGGTTGGTATTTGCTATGGACAGCAAGAAGATGCTGAGAGATCCAACTTATCCAAGGAGGCTCGTGGGCAGTTATATGGGTATGTGGATGCAGACTTTGGTGGAGATGTGGACACTAGGAGATCCACAACAGGCTTTGTGTTCAGCCTGTTTGGTGGTCCAGTATCGTGGAGATCATGTCTGCAGCCCATCACAGCCTTATCTACCACGGAGGCAGAATACATAGGTATCACAGAGGCAGCAAAGGAAGCTCTTTGGCTGAAGGGCTTGATGCTGGAGATGGGACTTGATCAGAAGGTTGTCCAGGTGCATAGTGACAGCCAGAGTGCTCTGATGCTTGCGCAGAATGCAGTCTATCATGCCAGGACGAAGCACATTGACCTCAGATACCACAGGATCAGAGAGCTGGTGGAAGATGGTGAGGTGGAGCTGGTGAAGGTATACACCAAAGAAAATCCAGCAGATGCACTGACTAAGGTTCTTCCACGGGACAGTTTTCAAAAGTGTATTTCGTTGTTAAAGCTGATGGACACAGTGGACGTGCTGAGGCCTTGAAAGCACCAAGGTGGAGATTGTTGGGCCTGGTGTGGTGCTATCAAGGCCCAGGTGGGCTAACTTGTATTGGGCTGGGTTTGAGTCCAAGGGTTGAGATTAAATCAAGTCACGGGTGTACACGGGCTTGGGGATTAGTTTAATCTCATTGGGTTTAGTCCATGGGAGTTTTTTGTTGAGTCTGGGCCTGGCCCACTTCGTGGATGTATTTAAACTCTAGTCTCTAGGGTTTGGATGGNAGCCTTCAGATAAACCCAGAAGCCCTCAGATAGCGAACACGAACCCTCGCAGGAGACTCCAGCCGATTGTCCAAGCTGGAGATTGCGAGACAACGAGATGAAGATGGTCTTCTGGGGTAGCCCTGTCTTCACGGGAGAGCGAGTCGAAGACGGGTTTATAAAAGGCGAGGAAACGAAGGATCGGAGTTTGAATCAAGACGGGAGGAGAAGGTTTTGGTAGGGAGGAGGGAGACGGGAGCAGGTTCCGTGGATGGAGACGGGAGCAGGAGAGAACCCTAGGGAGACGGCCGCTCGGGGAGGATGGAAATGAATCAAGACGGCCGCTCGGAGGAAAACTAGGGCACGATTTTATTTTTTTCAAATGACAAATCTGCCCTTATGGGATAGCTGAAGGAATAACCTGCTGTTTCTGGGTTCCATAGGAAATAAGTTCAGGGGATAACCCATGGTTAAACATGGGTTATCTCCTCTGGTTAAACTTTTCAGCATTATTCCTTATAGCTATAGCATTTAGGAATAAGAAGGGATATCCAGGAAATATCCCCCTTATCCCTCGTATCAAACATAGCCTAAAAAGAATGAAGCCTGAGCCCAGCACCACATGTTTCAAAGACTGTTAGGAAATATAATAATGCTGAAACCTCTAATCTATTTTGCCGAGCTCAGTTGCGTGAAGATAAGCACAACCCTTTATAGCCGATGCTCAATCGAGGAATCTCTCAAATAATTGAAAAGCAAGAGGTCCCGTCCCTGCCATATCTTAATCGGCTTTATTGGCGCTGGGTCATATCCTTATCCTTTCTGATGCTTTTACCCTGATGTAGGCTCTTCTTTTCCCCCTTAATTGCAAACATACGTAGGGCAAAGTCTATTCAAATGCCATGCACCTCAGCTATCCAAATGCACTGCCTTTATGTCTCTACTTGTGGGACTCGATCTCCGGCTTCCGTCTATTAAGCGATGGCAACCTACCAACTTCGCGATGATGCCAGCAATTCTTTAGATCAACTAAAGTGTATGCACACTGAACTTTTTTTAGGGTTTCTTGGTAAAATTTCATTGGATCGATGGCCAGGGAGGGATCACAGGATTCGATCCCCTTTATTATTATTATTTGGTGGTAACTTCTAAATTCCCTCCCTCTGGTTGAAAACTTCCCAGCATGCCCTCATTGTTTAAAACTTCACTAGAAATCCCACCTTTCTAGGTTAGAGGTAAATGTGGAGGGAGCCTTGTTTAAACCTTTTCTTTAAATTTTTCCCCTTCTTACTAAAGGTGTAGTTCTTTGTAAATAGATATGTGACTTGCTAACAGTTATCATATCTAGTTCGACTGGTACAACGCGTTCCGACCAAGACAGAGTTTGGAAAAAAAAACCCGAGTCATCTTGCAAATTGGATGAAACTTTCCTTGCATGGCTTTTTTTTTTTTTTTTTGTCTATACCTCTAGCAATTTGAGCTTTAGTTAACCGTTTGACATCAATAGACTCAGTAGTTTGGGAATAGGTTAATAACAGATATTATGCTTAACATCTTAAAGATGCGTTAAAGTTAAATATAACGAAGTGGAAAATAAAATGTTAAAAAAAGAGGGAACCTCTCGACAAATGGATCGAACTATTTTCAGATCATCGTGGAACTAATTTTCAAGCACTCACATTTGCAATGCGTTTCATTTACATAAAAATGCTATACTAATCACTGAAACTTATTTACATGCTAAGCAAGTTTACGATAGTTTGAAGAGAATGCTCTTCGATGGGAGAGGGCTGCGAGCATGAACCACACGCACCAGCAAAGTTATGGGAACAACACCGTGGAAGCTATTTTGAGTCACAAACACAATGCTATGGCCGGTCAATGAACCAAAGAAAAAAAAAAAAATAGGAATCCACCTCTCCAAAATCTTGATATTTCTTGCATGTTGCTCCTTAAATTTTTTTAATGCAAGAAAGTTGGTCCTCCAAAAGGTAGAAATCTACTTACCAATTAGCTTGCATGATTTAATCGGACCAAGCCATGTCATGGAAATCAATCAATTTGCTAATTTTAATTTTAATATATAATCTTATTATTAAGTTTTATTTTTAGTATGATTTTATATCAAATTTAATATTTGAATGAGAGTTGATGTCTCCTACATACACTTACTTTTAATATATTATATAAAAATAATTTTTAATATATTAATAAAAATTTTTGGAGAAAACTTTCCTCGTCAAACCAAATGAAGGATGTTTTAATTCAGTTTATCTCCAATTTACGTATGAATATCTAAAATTCAAACTCAGTCTTCACCATTCACATTATCATTTTAATGGGACTGTAAAATATACTGTGGTTACATATTTTCTTACTCCATGGCATCCATTATCAAGCATAGCTTTTATAATACTCGAACCATAACAATTAATTAAGAGTATGGCAAAGATTTTTCTAGCATTTTGTCTATAATTTTGGAAGAAAGAAGCGCAAAATCAAATGACGACGTCCAACCAATGCTCCTTAATCATCAGGAAAAATGATGTTTCTTGGTAAAAAAATAATCAAAATTGGGTGACCATCTAAGATTTTTGATTTGCCGAAAAAATCTTTGTGCATCAACTTTCGGATGCATAAAGCGCGAATGTCGATCAATTTATGTTAATGCCATCACACGTGCGATATATATTATAAATTAAATAATAATATGTACGATAGCATAAGCATACGGATTAATCGTGCATTTTATGCACGTATGCGCAAAGACTTTTCTTTGATTTGCCTACGACGAGATTCCACAGCCCGACTCCGTCCTCAGAAGTGGTCCAAAAAGATCAGGTACACGTGCTCGTTGTCAGAACCAACTACGTTATAAACGCGAGTAAAACATAGTGATGAAGTAAAATGTAGACAAATCTCTCTCTCTCTCTCTCTCTCTCTCTCTCTCTCATTTTAAAAATATAAAAACAAGAAAGAAAGAAATCAATGGCTTGATTGATTTCTAACATATGTTGTTGATCTCTAACAACCATCGATGAAGTGTCGATTAGCCATCAATTAGCCTCTAGCAACTGGACTGATTACTTCAAGACGAAGTAAAATATAAATAGTTTTCTCTCTCTCTCTCTCTCTCTCTCTCTCTCTCTCTCTTTTAATTCAAAAATATTAAAAAAAGTTAAAAAAAGAAATCAAAGGCTTGTTTGATACAATTGTTAGGATCAACAAATAGATAGCTAATTTTTAATAATAATTTTCTCTCTACTTTCTGAAAAAAAAAAAAGGAAAGACAAAAGTTGAGAGCTTTTCCGATACATTTATGGCCTTTGGATCGAGAGCGGGCATAAATCGAGTTTTTTTTTTAAAAAAAAATATTTTATGCAGTGAAGGTAAACGTTGGTCGACTAGTGGTGGCTTCTCACGTGACGCTGACTCAAACCACCGACGGCTGTCTACTGCTCTCTGTCAGGCTGACTCAACCCTTTGAATTTTCTTTTCTTTCTTTTAGAACTGCCGAAAACCAAAACTAAAACAAAAAAAAAACAAAAAAGAGAAAAAGCTGCTGCTTTTAAAAATTAGAAGAGTTATAAAGTGGCCGTGGTAGTCCATACGCTGATGATAGGCATCATTGGCATCAGCTCAGAGACCCCATAGCTAGGGTTGAGGGCTTCATGAATTGAACAATATATTAATCTACTCCTTGTGCTTAAATGAAATGGATCCTTCCTGCTTCATGATTGTGGAAAGATTCTGCCACATTAGCACTTTCATACGTAGCCATGTTTTAAGGTGAGATCAAATGTGCGTTATAAAACTTTGATCATCTCATTGATGGAAGTAGGTCTAAATTAGAGCGTCTCCATTATAGGATTACTTGGAGGATGTTTCTCGGTAAGAAAAATCTTAATCTTAGTATCATCCTCAACATATGATTCATTCATGACTTAATTTTTTAGTTTATGAATGCATTTCACTCATTGTTAAAAGTAGAAATGTAGAGAAATATAGGTTTAAATGATGTAAAAGCATTTATTTATATCTTTTACAAAGTTGATAAGCATTAAGCTGGAGCAATATTATTATTGGTCACATGTCATCCAGTCATGCAGTGGGGAATATATAGTGAAGAATAATGCGTTAGCTTATCTTCATTTAAAGTTAGTGGTGAATTCTTTTTGTTATCTTCTTTCCCTGCTTTTCTTTTTTTCTCTAACTACCCCTTCTCTCCCCCCCAAAACTTCTGCCATTTTCAATTAAAATATTTTTTAAAAATAAAAAAATTATTAAAAAAGCTATCATTAAGCCGCACAGAATTGTTAAAATGGCCTTTCACCCTCAATTTAAATTTATTCACAGCCTTTTATAAGCATATAAATAATTAATAATGTGAATCTTAATAAAAATAATAAAATAAAAATAGCAATAGACAACTATTTTATGTTATCTTTCATCAAGTAATATTTAAAAATTAATAAAAATGATAATAATTAGGCTTACATATTTTAAAAGTTGACAACTTATTTGCTATCACTCCATGGCCAACTCCAATCCGAAGGTTTGATGCCAAATTAATATCTAGATGCCACTTGCATTATCATCAGTTTTGCACCTAAGCCTCATCTATTTTTTAAGTTAATTTTAAATTCAATAGAACAAAAATTTTTAATTAAATAAGTCAAAAAAAATTATGGCAGGATAATGTCCTTGAAGGTTTCCCACGTGAATGGATCAAAGTACGGTCACCATCGCCGGCGGTGGGTTTCTTCCTGGCCGGCGATCCTGTCACCATCGCCGGTCTGCAGTGCATCCCTGATGGCTTCAGCTGCTGTTCTTAGCCCGAGTGTTTCTGATGGGGCTCCGTCGATCGATAGGGCATGAAATCGACCATCTCTTCCGTAGAGATTGCGAAGCTTGAAGCCTCTTTCTTGAAATAATCCAAGTCCCTGTTCATGTTTGGAGGACGAAGTCTGTGGATGGGAGAATTCCTCAATCATTGCCCAGAGCCTCGGTCGATGGGTGCCGCCTGAGGCAATCGTTCGTGAGTTCCATCGTGCTGGTGTTGCTGGTGAGATTGCTGCCTTCTCCCTGGCTAACCGCCACTACATCTTCCGATTTTCTGATCCGAATGGTAAAGAGCTGGTTCTTGGGAGGCCTCTGGTTGTTAATGGTCAGTTGATTGTATTGGGTGCTCCCTCCACGTGGGGAGGGAACCGGCCCATGATAACAAACTGCATCACAGTTTGTTATGGAGCTGTTTTCAAAAAGGAAAAGAAATCCGAAAATAAAGTAGGGGGAGAGAGATCCGTATGTGGCAGATACGAGAGAAGAAAAATCCCAGATTGGGGGGAGAGAGCTGTGTGCGGCCTGAGAGAGATCCAGAGAAGCCCAGGCTTGGGAGAAATCCTGTGCAACCTCAGGAGGTCGATACGGACGAGTCTGAGAGCAGATTTGGGGGCACGAAAGAGCAACCACACGTTGGTGAGATCCTTCTTGTACCCACATCAACTATTATTTTAAGTTCGAAGTGTTTCCTGATTTTTTGGGCAAAAAGAAATTAGGAGAAAAGTTGTAATCTTTTATTAAGATTAGTGAAGTGCTCTCGGAATTTGCCCCGTGGTTTTTTCCTTTCACATTGGAGGGGTTTCCACGTAAATTTGGTGTTTTTGTGTGGTGTTTATTTTTATTCCGCATATTCTGTGATTGTGGTAGATCGGTATATTTTTCTGTGATTGTGCACGCATAGTTTTTTCATTAAAACATGTTCCGCATATTTGTTCTGAGGGTGATTGAGGGTGTATTCCCAACAATTGTGGTATCAGAGCAAGGTTGCAAGCCCAGAACAAATTATTTGAGCGTGCCACAGATGGATTCTACCACTAATGCTAGCAGGATGATTAGTCTCAATGGCAGTAATTGGTTGATTTGGAAACCAAAGATGATGGATCTCTTGTATTGCAAAGATTTAGCCAAGCCGATTGAGAAGATGGGAGAGAAGCCAGAAAAATATGATGATGAAGATTGAGCTACTATGGATAGAAAAGCAATAAGTGTCATCAGGCAATGGGTGGATGACACAGTATTCCATCATATTTCAAATGAAACCTCAGCCTATGAACTATGGAAGAAGTTAGAAGGGTTGTATGAGAGGAAAACTGCCGGAAATAAAGCATACTTAATCAGAAAGCTTGTAAATCTGAAGTACAAGCCGGAAAAATCAATTGCAGAGCACCTAAATGAGATGAAGAGCATTGTGAACCAGCTGGCCACAATGAAGATGCTTATGGAAGATGAACTTCAGGCACTCCTGTTGTTGAGTTCTCTACCTGATAGTTGGGAGACACTGGTGGTGTCATTGAGTAACTCCGCCCTGATGGAGTTATCACCATGAGTCAGGCTACTAGCAGCTTGCTCAATGAGGAGGAAAGAAGGAAGGGAACTGGAGAGTCTCAAACACAGACAATGTACTTGTCACAGAGGGCAGAGGGAGACAGTTTACTAGAAAAGAAAACAACAGAGGCAGAAGCAAATCCAGACCAAGGAAGGAAATCGAATGCTACCATTGTCATAAGAAAGGACACTACAAAAGTGAATGTAGACTGCTAAAGAAGAAGAACAATGAAGGCGGTAAGGCAGAAGATAAGAAAGATAGAGAGGTAGCAGCAGTTGCCTCAGGAGAAGACATCATTCTATTTACAGAATGTGTTGATCAGTGCTTAGCCACCACATCAAATCAGGTTGATTGGGTGGTGGATACTGGAGCTTCTTATCATGCCACACCCAGGAGAGAGTTCTTCACATCCTACAGGATAGGTGATCTTGGTGTGATCCGAATGGGAAACAATGGTGTTTCCAAAATATGTGGGATAGGAGAAGTAGTGGTCCAGACCCGTGAAGGCAGCAGATTGATACTCAAAGAGGTCAGACATGTTCCAGATCTCAGGATGAATCTCATCTCAGCAGGCAAGCTAGATGAAGAGGGATATGTTAGCCAGTTTGGGGGAGATCAATGGAAGTTAATCAAAGGTGCTATGGTGATTACCAAAGGACAGAGATCATGCACATTATACAAGTTGCAGTCCAGTTTGGTTAGGGGAGAGGTATGCGCAGCAGAGCATGATACTGCAGATTTGTGGCACAAGAGATTAGGCCATATTGGCGGGAAGGGATTGCAAACTCTCGTCAGGGCAGGGGTCTTACCAGAGATACAGGACAGAGTTCTCAGTGATTGTACCCACTGTGTGGTGGGTAAGCAGCACAGGGTGACATTTCAGAGTAGCTCCAAGAAGAAGACTGGCCTTTTGGAGCAAGTGTACTCAGATGTGTGCGGACCCATGAGGGAGAAGACCTTAGGAGGAGCCTCATATTTCGTCACATTTGTAGATGATGCTTCCAGAAAGGTGTGGGTTTTTGTTTTAAAGTCCAAGGACCAGGTGACAGCAGTTTTTGAGTTTTTCTACAGGCTTGTGGAGAGGCAGACAGGAAAGAAGTTGAGATGCATTCGTACAGACAATGGGGGAGAGTACATAGGAGTCTTTCACCAGTACTGCAGAGCACAAGGCATCAGACATGAGCAAACAGTGCCAAAGACTCCACAGGAGAATGGAGTAGCTGAGAGAATGAACAGGACAATAGTGGAGAGAGTCAGGTGCATGCTCTCCCAGTCCAATTTCCCAAGAGCTTTTGGGGGGAGGCAGTCCAGACAGCATGTTATTTGATAAATAGATCTCCCTCATCAGCTCTAGATGGAGAGGTGCCAGAGAAGGTGTGGACAGGCAAGAATGTCAGATATGATTATCTAAGGATTTTTGGCTGCAGGGCATTTGTGCATGTGCCTAAGGATGAGAGGACAAAGTTAGATGACAAGACAAGACAATGTATCTTTCTGGGGTTTGGTGATGAGCAGTTTGGCTATAAGCTGTGGGACCCAGTTGATAGGAAGGTAGTCAGGAGCAGAGATGTCATATTCTATGAGGATCAAACCATAAAAGATCAAGAGGGCAGAGCATCAGTCTGAGTCAGATATGTATGGCCCAGTAGATATAGAGCCTGTCAGTCCTCCAGCAGTTCATGCAGAAGAGCCAGAGAAACAGCCAGTACAGGGTGCAGATGAGCAGCAGCCTACACCTATTGAGGATACAGATCAGGAGATTCAGATCCCTGAGGAGGAGCTACCGACAGAGGTGAGGAGATCCATGAGAGCAAGGCAACCATCTAGTCGGTATTCAGTGCATGAATATATCATGTTGACAGATGCAGATGAGCCAGAGTCATATGAGGCGGCCCATGTCAGTGAGCAGCGGGAGCAGTGGCAGAGAGCTATGCAGGAGGAGATGGACTCTCTTCTGCATAATCATACATATGACTTGGTAGCTAGGCCCAAGGGGAGAAAGGTACTCAGAAACAAGTGGGTCTACAAGGTAAAGGCAGAAGAGAAAAGCTCACAGCCTAGATATAAAGCACGACTAGTTGTGAAGGGCTTTGCACAAAAGAAGGGAGTTGATTTCGATGAGATATTTTTTCCAGTAGTGAAGATGACCTCAATCAGGACGGTGTTAGGATTGGCAGCTAGCATGAACATGGAGGTAGAGCAGTTGGACGTGAAGACAGCATTCTTGCACGGTGACTTAGAGGAAGAGGTCTATATGGAGCAGCCTGAAGGTTTCAAGGTGAAAGGCAAGGAGCACATGGTGTGCAGACTCAGAAAGAGTCTGTATGGTCTCAAGCAGGCGCCCCGGCAGTGGTACAGAAAGTTTGAGGCTTTCATGGTACAGGTTGGTTATAAAAGAACAACCACAGATCATTGTGTCTTCATTAGAAGGTTCCCTGGAGGTGATTTTATCATCCTTCTCTTATATGTGGATGATATGTTGATTGTTGGGCAGGACTCCAGCAAGATTGCCACTGAAGAAGGAGTTAGGGAAAGCTTTTGATATGAAGGATATGGGGCCAGTGAAACAAATATTGGGGATGCATGTATTCAGGGATAGACAAGCATGCAGGTTATGGTTGTCCCAGAAGAAATACATAGAGAAGGTGCTTCAGAGATTCAGCATGAGCAATGCCAAGTCAGTGGCATGTCCACTAGCTGGACACTTCAAGCTGAGTTCAGAGCAGAGCCCAGCCTCAGAGGAAGAGAAGCAGGAGATGAAGAGAGTCCCTTATGCCTCAGCCGTGGGTAGTCTTATGTATGCTATGGTCTGTACCCGACCAGACTTAGCATATGCAGTTGGCTTAGTGAGCAGGTTCCTAGCGAATCCAGGAAAGGAGCATTGGGCAGCAGTCAAGTGGATCATGAGGTACTTGAGAGGTACAACTAGCTTGAGTCTTTGTTATGGACAGGGAGAACCTGTGTTACAGACATATACAGATGCAGATATGGCAGGAGATGTTGACTCCAGGAAGTCCACATCCGGTTACTTGGTTACATTTGCAGGAGGTGCAATTTCATGGCAGTCCAAGTTACAGAAGTGTGTTGCATTATCGTCCACAGAGGCCGAGTACATAGCAGTGACAGAAGGATGCAAGGAGATATTGTGGCTGAAGAGATTTCTTCAGGAGCTGGGTGTTAGACATGATACTTATGTGGTCTATTGTGACAATCAGAGCACTATTCACCTGAGCAAGAATCCGACTTTTCACTCCAAGTCGAAGCACATTGATATGCGTTATCACTGGATCAGACAGGTCCTGGAAGAGAAGCAGTTGCTGTTGGAGAAGATCCATACAGATGATAATGGGTCAGATATAATGACAAAGTCATTACCTATCAAGAAGGTTGAAGCTTGTAGAAAGAAAGCAGGCTTGGTGGATTTCCCCACGTAGTCGGGAGGGGGAGATATTGTTGGGTGCTCCCTCCACGTGGGGAGGGAACCGGCCCATGATAACAAATTGCATCACAGTTTGTTACGGAGCTGTTTTCAAAAAGAAAAAGAAACCCGGAAATAAAGTAGGGGGAGAGAGATCCGTATGTGGCAGATACGAGAGAAGAAAAATCCCAGATTGGGGGGAGAGAGCTGTGTGCGGCCTGAGAGAGATCCAGAGAAGCCCAGGCTTGGGAAAATCCTGTGCAACCTCAGGAGGTCGATACGACGAGTCTGAGAGCAGATTTGGGGGCACGGAAGAGCAACCACACGTTGGTGAGATCCTTCTTGTACCCACATCAACTATTATTTTAAGTTCGAAGTGTTTCCTGATTTTTTGGGCAAAAAGAAATTAGAAAAAAAGTTGTAATCTTTTATTAAGATTAGTGAAGTGCTCTCGAAATTTGCCCCATGGTTTTTTTCTTTCACATTGGAGGGGTTTCCACGTAAATTTGGTATTTTTTGTGTGGTGTTTATTTTTATTCCGTATATTCTGTGATTGTGGTAGATCGGTATATTTTTCTGTGATTGTGCACGCATAGTTTTTTCATTAAAACACGTTCCGCATATTTGTTCTTAGGGTGATTGAGGGTGTATTCCCAATAGATTGCAGTCAAGGAATGGCAACCGGAGTTTGTCCCGACGGCTGATTCCCTTCGATCTGCTTTGGTTTGGATCCGGCTCCTCCCTGCTCCCGATGGAGTTCTGGAATGAGGAAATCTTGGCTAAGATACTTTCTGTAACAGGGGAGTTCTGCTTCGCTGATGAAGCTACACGAATGAAGAGTCGGGGGGTATGCTCGGGCTTGTGTTCGTGTGGATCTTAGCAAGCCTTTAAGGCCGGGGGCACGAGTCAGGGGAAGCAGTATTCCGTTCTGGCAGCAGTTCAGTTTTGAAAGCGTGGAAGGAATCTGCGAGTCTTGTGGAGCTCTACACTTTGCTGGAAGCTGTGCTGCGATAGCTGAGCATGCTGCGTCCTCAGATGGCCCTTGCTACGGGCCGTGGATGGCAGCTATTCGCCGTCGCTGGTCAGCACAGTTGCAGCCTCTTGGTCCCCGCTCTGTTTCTCTCAGGGAGGAGCGCTCTTCCCCTGCTTTGGATGAGGGCTGGCAGGTTCCTAAGAATCCTGTGCGTAGGCCGTAGGCGTGAGGGCAAAGTCCCCCTGGGCGGTCGCTCCTCTCCGTTGAAGCCGTTGGTTCCAGGCAAGAATGACTCTGATGCTGCGTGCCGGTCCAATAGCCCCGTGCCGGTTTCAGATGCTGTTTCTCAGAAAGGGCTTCAATCCACTGAACCTGGGTCTGGTGATCTTATGGACCCCAATCCATTTTCAGCCTTAGATTCTAGGGTTGAGTCTGCTAGTTCAGAGCTCCGCATCGGATTCTCTTCGCCCCAGTTAAGAGGGCTCGACCGATTGAGTCTAATTCCAAGAGATTGACTCCCAGGCTCAGCAAAGCCAAAGGCAAGACCCCCTTGTTGCTAAAGGGAAGGAGCCTACTTCTTTCATCTTTTCAGCTTCCTTCGGTGTAGCACATGGCTCTGGTACCCTACTTCGCTGGGGTACCAAGAAACTTCGCTGTCTGAAGGGTGCTAACGTGGAGTCTATGCCTAGGTCACCGCATCAGGAGTTGATGGCGGGACGGACTCACGAGGCTGCTGTCTCGTTGTTTCTCTCTTTCTTTCTCTCTTTTTAATTTAAAAAGCATTAAAAAAAGTTTTTTAAAAAAAGAAATCAAAGGCTTGTTTGATACAATTGTTAGGATCAACAAATAGACAGCTAATTTTTAATAATATTTTTTCTCTCTATTTTTTGAAAAAAAAAAAAAAAGAAAGAAAGAAAAAGGTTGAGAGCTTTTCCGATACATTTATGGCCTTTGGATCGAGAGCGGGCATAAATCGAGTTTTTTTTTTTTTTTTTAATCTTTTATGCAGTGAAGGTAAACGTTGGTCGACTAGTGGTGGCTTCTCACGTGACGCTGACTCAAACTACCGACGGCTGTCTACTGCTCTTTATCAGGCTGACTCACCCCTTTGAATTTTCTTTTCTTTCTTTTATAGAACCGTCGAAAACCAAAAACAAAAAAAAAACAAAAATAAAAACAAAAAAAAAAGAGAAAAAGCTGCTGCTTTTAAAAATTAGAAGAGTTATAAAGTGGCCGTGGTAGTCCATACACTGATGATAAGCATCATTGGCATCAGCTCAGAGGCCCCATAGCTGGGGTTGAGGGCTTCATGAATTGAACAATATATTAATCTACTCCTTGTGCTTAAATGAAATGGATCCTTCCTGCTTCATGATTGTGGAAAGATTCTGCCACATTAGCACTTTCATATGTAGCCATGTTTAAAGGTGAGATCAAATGTGCGTTATATAAACTTTGATCATCTCATTGATGGAAGTAGGTCTAAATTAGAGCGTCTCCATTATAGGATTACTTGAAGGATGTTTCTTGGTAAGAAAATCTTAATCTTAGTATCATCCTCAACATATGATTCATTCATGACTTAATTTTTTAGTTTATGAATGCATTTCACTCATTGTTAAAAGTAGAAATGTAGAGAAATATAGGTTTAAATGATGTAAAAGCATTTATTTATATCTTTTACAAAGTTGATAGGCATTAAGCTGGAGCAATATTATTATTGGTCACTGATGACGCCTGATCACCGGTCTTGAACATCGGGAGAAGAGAGCTGCTTAATCTGCGGTCCCACGCCTGATCGGATGGCCTGCAAAAAGTTCCAAGACCGGAGAGATGCTCCGTGGAGACCCTCCACGCTCAAGTCAGTAATCGGGGTCACAGCTGAGGGAGAACTCAGACGAGCTCTAGTGAGAAAAAATGAGTCCTTAAAAAGGGGGGAATCCCTTTTGGGTATCAGGGTAGCAGTATATGAGTTTTCGTACCTTGTTCCTAAGTGAACTTACCTTTTTATAGGGGGTTGACACATGTACAACCATGTGGAGTTCCGTAAGAAAGGAATGTCCGCGGGATTCGTGGGGTTGCAGAATTTGGGCTAGTTGGTGGGTCCTGTCCCATCGGAGAGGGAAAATGGCAGTTGGTGAGCTACATCCCATCAGTCAGTGGGGCTGACAAGTAGTTAGGTCCAGTCCCATCAGCGGCATGGCCAGTGGGTAGTTGGGCCTGGGGATGCCAAGCGACGCGGGTCAAAGGACGGCGGCGTGAACAGCTAGGACCATTCTGGGGCCGACTTAAGATAGCCTCGACCCTCCCGAGGGCGCGAGGCCGTGCAGGACCGACTCGGCCGACCTAAAGATGCCGGGGCCGAGCGGGGACCAGGGAAGGTCGGGGCCGACGTGGCCGACTTGGAGATGTCAAGGCCGAGCGGGGCCGACCAGGGATGGTCGGGGCCGACTTGGCTGACTTGGAGATGCCGGGGCCGATCAGGGAAGGTCGGGGCCGACTTGAAGATGCTAGAGCCGAGTGGGGCCGCCTTAAGATTTTGATTTTGCCATAATTGCCCTCGTGGCTACGTCAGCCACATCAGATGCCCCTCCGCCCTGAGCGCGAAGGGCCACATGCCCACTGCCCTTTGGGAGATAGGGGCGCGAAAATTCAAAAAATGATTGATCTTTAGTGCGCTTTTAATAGCTTGGTGAGCTGGCACATCGTCCCGAGGCAGTGTCGCTTCGAAAATCTTTCACAATCATGCAGTAGGTGGGAGCTGATGTTAGCACCAGATGCCTCGAAGAGGAAGCCTGTTGGGGGAATGGAAAAAGGTAAAGGTCATCATCGCCTCTCCATTTTCTATGCCCCGCGATTGGTCGGGGATCAGCTCCTCAGGGCGAATCGAGGTGGTACGTCTCGGACGTAGGCAATATTTCCGGCGGACAGCTTGTGGCGCAATAGGAGAGTATCACGTGGCGAGGCCTTGATTATCGTTGTCTAGAGATGGGGGTATAAAAGCGCCCCAAGGGCTTGGGGAAAGCTTTTACATTGCCATCGCCTTCTTCCAGCTTTCTTCTCCTGAATTCTTCTGCAACCTGAGCCCCTTTTTGTCTTCAAATTCTCTTTGATTTCCAGGTTAGTTTCATCTTTCATTTTCATCCATGGACCGCCGTGCCGTTAGGGAGGGTAAGAGGCTTATAGTAGAAACTTCCCATTCCAATAGTGAAGACCAGACCCCTTCAGTTAGCCAGATGCCTCGGTCGGTGGGTGGCGTTACCATCCGTGATCGACCGACGACAACTGAACCTTCGTCTTCCTCGGCCTCCCCTATTAGGGCAGTTCCCGTGTCCTTCCGCCGTCCGGAACAACCTTCGACGGTGAGTCTTGATCCAGCAGGTCCATCAGGAGTAGCCTCAACTGTGACCCCCGAAGACGTAGAGGCCATTAGGGCTAAGTACATGGTCCCCGGCTTCATTCATCTGTCCGCGCCGAGGCCCGAAGATAGAGTGACCTCCACCTACCCTAGTCAGGCCGCTCTGTATGAGGAATTTTTCTGGTGCGGGCTGCGCCTTCCTCTCCATCCCTTTTTCTGAACCTTTTAGACATGTATAGGCTAGTGCCGACGCAGTTGACTCCGAACTCAATTCGGATCATTTGCGTCTTTGTCATTCTTTGTTATTTTCAGGAGGCTCGACCCGGGCTATCACTGTTCCGGGCTTTCTACAAGCTCCGCCACCAAGGTGAGGGGGCCTGGTGGGCTTTCACCGCCAGGCCGGGTATGGCCTTCCCCCTAGGTCTTTCATCCAAGATTAGGGGATGGAAATCCCGCTTCCTTTTTGCCCATGTCGAGGGGGCGAGGACCGATTGGATGGAGCCGGACACTAGCTCCAATGATAATGCCACCGTGGGGGAGAGAGATAGGGAACTCTTCACCTAATTGTCCAACTGCCAAATCCCTGGCTACAAGGAACTCCTGTCCGAGGAGAACCTGATAGAAGTCGAGTTGGCCCCGGTAGTTGGTGAGCACGATGCCCGATTCCTTCTGTCTCGACCAGAAGATTGCTATACGCTGTTGCTAACATTCCTCATTTTGGATGCAGCGATGAAGTTCTCCATCGGTGTGTTTGAAGCTGCCTTGAAGCAAAAGAGGCCGGTAGCCGGGGAAACATCAAGGCCGGCGAAGAAAGCTCGAAGGAAGGAGTGGGCCGAGCCGGCTCAAGCCGCTGAAGTCCCTAAGGCTCCAACTTCTGCAGAGGAGCCAGCTGAGGAAGCGCCAGTTAGAGAAGTGGTCCCGAGGCCGACCGGGACCGAGATAGAGGAAGGAGAGATTCCGATCACCACCAAAGCTGTGTGGTGATTGTGGATCTTGAAGAGGAAGCCCCTGCCGCCGCCGACGTGCCCGAGGCGGGGCAGGTTACAGTTGCCATCAGCCCTCCGGCTGCCGTCGAGCTAGAGACGGAGAGTGTTCCCCCAACTGCCGGAGAAGGGGAGCTAGTTTCCAGAAGGTCCAGAGCTGGGACAGAGGCGACCGAGAAGTAGAGGAATGAGTCGGGGAGCTCATCCCAACAATCAGCGCGCCGCCCGACTCGTCCTCGGGCTGAAGGGCCGCAGGAGAAGATGGCGCGGCCAGCACCTGTGCTCAGCTCGATGACAGCCGCTGGGCGGGCCGCCTATCTCTTGTCGAAGTTTTGGACTGCCGAGTTCGAGGAGGAGACGCGGGGGATGAGCCACTCCGCGTTACTAGATATGGTGATGGTCTCTGTTGTCCAGGTAATCCTTTGAGTTCCTTTTATTTTCGGACGTGTCTTCGATATCTCAGTCTTCTTATGGTTAACATATTCCTCTGCTGTAGATGGCCAACGGTACAATCGCCCTACGTGAGGCGATGTCTCATTCCACGGATGCGCTTATAAAGTCCATGGCGTGGGCTGATAAGTACAAGAAGGAGAGCATGGTGCAGTCCTAGAGCCTTGCTCGACTTCATCAGGAGGCCAAGGCCCAGAGGAGAACCTGGGCAGCCAAATAAGGGAGGTGAATGCCGGGCCGAAGCTGAGAGTGGCTGGGCATCCGCAGCCGAGGCCAAATTGGAGCTGGTCTCGGATCGGCTGAAGGCCGCCGCGGCACAGAATGAAGAGCTTGTCTGCCAGCTTTATTGCACTGAGGAGGAGGCCAGAGCGGCGCGAAATGAGGCTCGGGCTGCTGCGGAGAGAGCAGCCACCGCGGAGAAGGCGGCGGTTGAGGCGGGCCACGAGAAGGCTGGGGCTGTGGCCTACACAGATGAGGCCAACGCACGAGCCGAAGAAGCCGAGGGCCGAGCCAGGGAGGCCGGGGCGCAAGCCCAGGAGGCCAAGGCTAGGGCACAGCGAGCCGAGGCTGAGGTGGGGCAGGCCATCTCCAGCTACAAGTCCTCACCGGAGTTCGAGAAGGAGGTCTCGAAGCCAGTATCGATGCCTATGTTAAGGGCTTTGACATGTGCAAAACTAAGGTGTCCGCGGCTCTCAAAATTGACATCGCTGAGCTCGAGGGGATCCGCCCTGGGGAATCTGATGAGGAGCCGGCGGGGGAAGAGGACGACGAGGGAGAACCGGGCCCAAGCGAGCCCTGAAGAGTTGCCGTTTCTTTTTCCTTTTCCTTTTTGTAACCGCCTTGGGCCAAATTTTGTACTTCATTTTCATTGTCAATGAAGAAAAGCTTTTTATGAAGACACTTTTGTACTTTGTCTTGCCTGTTTCTTCTTTCCTCTGGGTCGAACATTTCATTGTGCGACTAACAATAAGACGGGCCCCGTACCTATTGATGAGAGGGGACCTTTCTTCTAAGGTGCTCCTTAACTAAGTGTTGCACATGTTGACAATGCCGTGGCCGAACCGTTGCATCAGGTTGGCCAATGTTGAGACGCATCTTCGAGGTATAAGCCGGTCGCGTAGGAGGTTACTTAAGATGCTTTGAGCTATCGTAGGCCGTTTGAAGGGGAATTCGTCTATGCTCAAATCTTCTAAGGACTTGGAACGATCCGAGGGAAACTTAGCACGAGATTGGCTTGAGAGTGCCGGGGGCCGAGTGGGGTTTGATCGGGGATGGTCTGGGCCGACTCAGCCGACCTTGGAGATGTTAGGGCCGAGTGGGACCGACCAGGGGTGGTTAGGGCCAACTCGGCAGACTTGGAGACTGTAAGGGTCGGCAAGCTCTTTTAGAACCATCTCGGGGGTTTGTTTGCCGTCCAAGGGGCGATTCGGTGGGTACGGAGCCTTTAGGATCTCAACGACTTGGGGGCACCTCCATGCCAGGGCCGAGTGGCATCTCGTAGGCTGCGATGCTAGCGAGCTCCTTTAGAACCATCTCGGGGGTTTGTGTGCCGCCCGAGGGATGACTCGATGGGTACGGAGCCTTTGGGGTCTTAACCGCCTCGGAGGCACCTCCGTGCCAGGGCCGAGTGGTGTTCCGTAGGCTGCGATGCCGGCGAGCTCCTTTAGAACCACCTCGAAGGTTTGTGTGCCGTCCGAGGGGTGACTCGGCAGGTACGGAGCCTTTAGGGTCTTAACCGTCTCGGGGGCACCTTCGTGCCGGGACCGAGTGGTGTCCCGTAGGTCGCGATGCTGGCGAGCTCCTTTAGAACCACCTCGGGGGTTTGTGTGCCGTCCGAGGGGCGACTCGGCGGGTATGGAGCCTTTAGGGTCTTAACCGCCTTAGGGCGCCTCCATGCCGGGGCCGAGTGGTGTCCCGTAGGCCGTGATGCTGGCGAGCTCCTTTAAAACATCTTGGAGGTTTGTGTGCCGCCCGAGGGGCGACTCGGTGGGTACATAGCCTTTAGGGTCTTAACCGCCTCGGGGGCACCTCCGTGCCGGGCCGAGTGGTGTCCCGTAGCCGCGATGCCGGCGAGCTCCTTTAGAACCACCTCGGGGGTTTGTGTGCTGCCCGAGGGGCGACTCGGCGGGTACGGAGCCTTTAGGGTCTTAACCGCCTTGGGGGCACCTCCGTGCCAGGGCCGAGTGGTGTCCCGTAGGCCGCGATGCCGGCGAGCTCCTTTAGAACCACCTCGGGGTTTGTGTGCCACTCGAGGGATGACTCGGCGGGTACGGAGCCTTTAGGGTCTTAACCGCCTCGGGGTACTTCCGTGCTGGGGCCGAGTGGTGTCCCATAGGCGCGATGCCGGTGAGCTTCTTTAGAACCACCTCGGGGGTTTGTGTGCCGCTCGAGGGGCGACTCGCGGTACGGAGCCTTTAGGGTCTTAACCGCCTTGGGGGCACCTCCGTGCTGGGACCAAGTGGTGTTCCGTAGGCCGCGATGCCGACGAGCTCTTTAGAACCACCTCGAGGGTTTGTGTGCTGCCCGAGGGGTGACTCGGCGGGTACAGAGCCTTTAGGGTCTTAACCACTTCGGGGGCACCTCCGTGCTGGGACCGAGTGGTGTCCCGTAGGCCGCGATGCCGACGAGCTCCTTTTGCGAGATCTGGTCCTTGAATGCAAGGAAGAGCAGGCTATGGCGTTGGAAGGGACCCTTTTATTGCTCATATTCTGGGTATACATCATTGATAATATCGGCAAAGATTATTCGCATTCCAGGTACGCGGAATGGGTTGTCCGATGAGCTCTTCTAGTCTGTATACCCCCCAGTGGAGTGTCTCAACGATACGATAAGGACCCTCCCAGTTGGGGACAGTTTGCCCCCCTCCGTAGGCTTAGATACCTCAGCCTTTCTTAAAACCAGATCTCCATGGCAAAAGACCTTAGGACAAACTCGAGCGTTGTAGTACTTGGCTGCCCATTGACGGAAAGTCGCTATACGCAGCCTTGCCCGGTCATGTGCTTCATCGATAAAGTCCAGGTTGGCTCGTATCAATGTGGAATTATCTTTCTCGTTGAAGGACTCCACGCGTAGACTGGGCAGTCCGATCTCAACAGGGATGACAGCTTCGGATCCGAAGACGAGACTGAAGGGAGTTTCGCCCGTCGGGGCTCTGGGGTCGTGTGGTAAGCCCATATCATGCTGGGGAGCTCCTCCACCCATCGACCCTTTGATCCATCTAGCCGAGTCCTGAGCCCTCTGAGAATGGTGCGGTTCATGACCTCGGCCTCCCGTTGGTCTCGGGTGGTTGACAGAGGTGAATCGATGGTGAATGCCTAGCTCGCCACAGAAAGTCTTGAATGCTTCATTGTTGAACTGGCGACCGTTGTCCGTGACGAGGGTGTGAGGTAGGCCAAAGCGGCATATGATCGACTTCCAGAAGAAGGCTTTGACCTTACCTTCGGTGATCTTAGCCAACGCCTCGACCTCGACCCACTTGGTGAAGTAGTCGATGGCTACTAGCAAAATCTCCACTGTCCTGAGGCTGGGGAATGGCCCGAGGATGTCCATTCCCACTGAGCGAAGGGCCAGGGGGCCGAGAGCGGGCTTAGCAGGATGGACGGCTGATGTTGGATGTGCGCGTGGCGCTGGCAACCATCGCACTTCTGAACTAACTTGGCAGCATCTTCCCTCATAGTGAGCCAGAAGTATCCCTGACGAAGGGCCTTCTGGGCTAGGGACCTGCCCCTTAGGTGATTTCCGCAGATGCCTTCATGGATTTCTTTGAGAATGTAGTCGGCGTCGGTGGGTCCTACACATTTGAGCAGGGGGTAGGAGAACGACCTCCTGTATAGATGCTCGTCTAAGAGGACAAATTTTGAAGCCCTCCGCTTGAGCAGTTTGGCTTCATTGCGGTCATTAGGAGGGTGCGTCAGTGAGATAGCGGACGTAGGCATCCATCCATGTAGGCTCTTGGGTGAGCGGGAGGACTTCCTCGCCATCTTCTATGCTGGGCCTTTCTAGGTACTCGACGTAGGCGTCCCTTGCGATGCCGTCGGTGGTGGTAGCTGGCGGGAAAGGATGTCGGCCTTGGCGTTCTCACTCTGAGGAATGTAACTGATGCTAAAATAAGCTAACGGGGAGACCAAGAGCGAACCTTGCCCAGGTATTGAGTCATAGCGGGGTCACGCGCCTCGTACTCCCCGTTGATTTGTCCGGAGACGAGTTGTGAGTCAGTGAAAGCTCTGAGACACCTTATTCCCAACTCCTGGGCTAGCCTTAATCCTACTAGTAAGGCCTCATATTCCTGGTTGTTGGTAGCTTTGAATAGAAACCGCAGGGCGCATTCTGCTCTCTCTCCACCTGGTCGGTGAGAATGAGACCGGCGCCCTTCCCTGAGAGTTTGACGCGCCGTCTACATGGAGGATCCAGGTTTCTCCATAACTGCTTGGCCCGGGCTCATGCTGCTCCATGGAAACCTCTCTGGTCTCCTCATCCGCCCAAGTGCACTCGACTAGGAAATCGGCCAGGACTTGGGACTTCAAGGCCAACCGCGCTTGGAAGGAGAGGTCAAATTCTTCTAGCTTGATGGCCCACTTGGCGAGTCGGCCTGAGGTGTCCGACGGGTTAGGATGGCTCGAGAGGCTGGTCGTGAGCACCACAATAGGATGGGCTTGAAAATATGGGCGGAGACGCTGGGCGGAGGCGATCAGGGCGAAAATGATTTTCTTTGTCTTGGAGTATCTGACCTCCGCATCATGAAGCACCTTGCTCACGTAATAAATAGGCCTTTGGGTCTCGTCAGCGTCGAGATCCACCAAGACTGAGCTAACGGCCTCCGAAGAAGCAGCTAGGTAGAGGAAGAGACTTTCCCGTCTCTTGGCTTAGACAGGAGCGGAGAAGACAGAAACACTTTCAGCCCGTCAAAGGCTTTCTGGCAGTCATCCGTCTACTCGAAGCTGTTTACTTTCTGTAGGGCCTTGAAGAAGGGCAAGCATTTCTCGGCTGATTTGGAGAGGAAACGACTTAGAGCCGCCACCCTCCCCGTTAGCCGCAGCACTTTCTTCTTGCTGGATGGTGGCCTATGTCGAGGATGGCGCTGATCTTCTCTGGGTTTGCCTCGATCCCTCGCTGAGTCACCATAAAACCCAGAAACTTGCCTGTCATGACCCCGAAGGCACATTTCTTGGGGTTCAGCTTGACCTGGAAGCGGCGGAGGTTGTTGAAGGTTTCTTCTAGATCGGAGACATGATCAGAAGCACGGATGCTCTTGGTCAGCATGTCATCCATGTAGACTTCCATGTTCCGGCCTAACTAATCCTGAAACACCCTGTTCATCAATCTTTGATAGGTCGCCCCCGCATTCTTGAGACCGAAGGGCATCACTTTGTAGCAATAAATCCCTTTTCTGTCACAAAGGATGTGTGCTCTTCGTCGCTGGGGCCCATCCTTATTTGATTATATCCAGAGAAGGCATCCATGAAGCTGAGGAGCTCGTGGCCGAAAGTGGAATCTACCAGATGGTCTATCCTTGGCAGGGGAAATGTCTTTCGGACACGCCTTGTTGAGGTTGGTGAAGTCGATGCAAATTCTCCAGCTCCCGTTTGCCTTTCGTACCATGACCACATTGGCCAACCAACTAGGGTAATGCGCCTCTCGGATGTGGCCGGCAATGAGCAGTTTGTTAACCTCCTCATCGATGGCCTTTTGCCGCTCGGGAGCGAAGCTCCTCTTCCTCTGGCGGATTGGACGGTGCTTCGGATCGATGTTGAGCTTGTGGGTGATTACTTTTGGAGGAATGCCGGGCATGTCAGATGCTGACCAAGCGAAAACGTCTGAGTTGGCCCGTAGGAAAGTTAGGAGGCGATCGCGATCCTCCGGGGGAGGAGTCGCCAATGCGCACGGTCTTCACCGGATCGTCCCCGAGGGGAAAGGTCAGGAGGTGCTGGCCGGCTCCCCTCTCTGCCAGACTCCCTGAGGTCAGGTGCTTTTGGGACCGGCTCGGCTCCAAGGGGCTTGACGCCATGTGATAGCAGGGCAGAACTGAGCTGATCTCGCCTTTCATCTCCCCAACTCCTCCGCTAGTAGGCAACCGCACCAACAGGCGCCGGGTGGAGATAACCGCATCCAATAGATTTAAGCTGGGCGCCCAGAATGGCGTTGTATGCCAATGGGACCCACACCAGGAACTTCATGATCACCGTGCTTTGGTATGGCGGTGTTCCGGCTATCACAGGCAAGGGTATCTCACCCTCAACCCTTACCGAATCCTCGGTGAATCCAACCAAAGGGGTTGCCACAGGCTGAAGAGAGTCTAGAGACAATCCCATCCGAACAAAAGCGTCATAAGTAAGGATGTCAGCTGAGCTGCCACTATCAACTAATATCCTTTTTACAGGGTGCTTGGCGATCGTCATGGAGACGGCGATGCCTTCATTGTTTACATTCTCAATGTTTGCCGATCCCCCCCAAGAACTACATTACCCGGCGCCTCCTCCCCTCTCGGTCGCTTAGATGCGGAAAGCCGCTCCCCAGGACACCATTGCTACTGTCCGCTCCATGGGGGTGTTGTCGACAACGGCCTGAGCGGGGGGGGGTCCCATGAGTGCCGGCAGCGGTTGCGGTGCTTTCTGAATATACTTGCCGAGGTAGCCCCGCTGGATGAGCTCCTCGATGGCTCGCTTCAGGCTGAAGCAGCTGTTGGTGTCGTGATCGTAATCTCGATGGAATCGGCAGCAATGGCTCTTGTCGCGGGGAAGACCTTTCTTCATAGGAGGAGGGCGCTGGAGATAAGGCTCGCCCTCGGTTTCCATCAGGATGTGAGATCGAGGAGCGAGAAGAGGTGTGAGCTTGCTCTCATCGGGGACGGGGCTTCGACGCATGTTGTCGGATCGGTGAGGCGGGTCAGACCGCCGGCGATGAGGGGGCCCGTTCGGCTCGGGGCAGCAGGCTTGCGGCTGGAGCTCCTTGATGATTCCCGGCGGGTGAGGTCGGCCTCATCCGCATGATGTACTTCTGGGCCCGGAGGAGGAGGTTGGAATAGGAACTCGGGGGTTTCTTGTCCAGAGAGAAGGTGAAGCGGGATGGGAGGAGTCCCGCTTCAGCGCCAGCATTGCCACCGCATCGTCGAGGTGGTAAACTTCAGGGCGGCGGTCTTGAAACCGGGACACGAAGTCCCGCAGCGATTCCCCCTCCTTCTGACGCACGGAAAGAGGCTATCCGCGACCCTCGAGATCCGCCGGCAAGCATCAAAATGTGCCAGAAAGGCCCTTTCCAGCTTCAAAAGAGTCGATGCTGTGAGGGGACAGGCGCGAGTGCCAGGCGCGAGCGGCTTTCCGTAGAGTGGTGGGAAAGCCTTGCAGAGAAGGGCGTCTGAGGCACCCTAGACTTGCATCATGGATTTGTAGCTCTCGAGGTGGTCGAGAGGATCCGTCGTACCATCGTACGGATCTATCTGGGGAATAAAAATCTAGAGAGGATAGGCTCCTCTAGTATTCGACGAGTATAAGGAGGACGGGTGTCATATTCCTCCTCTGGTTGATTGTTGATCTTCCTGGCGAGCTCATCTAGTCGCGGTTGTACTCGTCCAGGTGCTCCTCCGCCTGATGGCTGATCGTCGGGCCCTCCGAGGCAGCTCGGAGGATGAAGAAGAGGAAGACGAAGAAGAAGGAGAAGGACGCGGAAGGTGGGATTTCCGCTTTGGTTCCTCCTGGCAGTGTGGCTCTGGAGGAAACTTGCTCGGGCCACAATCTGAAATCGCGGCCTCTTGGGGGGCTCACGGCGAGGCTTCCTTGGAGAAGCCCGGCGACGACGGCCTCTCGCTGAGGAGAACCTCCCCTCGCAGACTGCTGACTTGCAGGGGAGCGGTCTGATGCTTGGTGGCCACGGACTGCTGCTGCTGAAGTCCGTGGACCATGCGTGAGGTCTGAACTTGCCGAGTGAGAGTTGCCAGCTGCTCTGCAGCCGGGGCAGCCGCTTCCGGTTGAGTGGAAATGACGGAAGGATCAGCGGCAGGGAGGTTGGTTTCCTGCTACTTAGCCGGGGAAGATGCCCCCGGGATGACTGACTGAGGCATCCTGAGCTCGTGTCATCACCATTGTTGGGAGAGAGAGAGAAAGAGAAGTATAATGTAGGGTTTGGGCCTTCTTTGCTTCTTCCCCTACCTGGCGCGTCAATCTGATGACGCCTGATCACCGGTCTTGAACGTCGGGAGAAGAGAGCTGCTTAATCCGCGGTCCCACGCCTGATCGGATGGCCTGCAAAAAGTCCCAAGACCGAAGGGATGCTCCGGTGGGGACCCTCGATGCTCAAGTCAGTAACCGGGGTCACAGCTGAGGGAGAGCGCAGACGAGCTCTGGAAGAAAAAATGAGTCCTCAAAAAGGAGAGAATCCCTTTTTGGGTATCAGGATAGTGAGTGTATGAGTTTTCGTACCTTGTTCCTGAGTGGACTTACCCTTTTATAGGGGGTTGACACCTGCACAACCACGTGGAGTTCTGTAAGAAAGGAATGTCCGCGGGGTTCGTGGGGTTGCGTGAATTTGGGCTGGTTGGTGGGTCCTGTCCCATCGGAGAGGAAAAAATGACGGTTGGTGAGCTACGTCCTATTAGTCAGTGGGCTGACAGGTAGTTAGATCCAGTCCCATCAGTGGCGTGGCCAGTGGTAGTTGGGCCTGGGGATGCCAGGCGGCGCGAGTCAGAAGGACGGCGGCGTGAATAGCCAGGAACGTTCTGGGGCCGACTTGAGACAGACTCGACCCTCCTGAGGGCCAAGGCCGTGCAGGACCGACTCGGCCGACCTGAAGATGCCGGGGCGGGCCGATCAGGGAAGGTCGGGGCCGACTTGGCCGACTTGGAGATGCCGGGGCCGAGCGGGCCGACCAGGAAAGGTCGGGCCGATTTGGCCGACTTAGATGCCGGGGCCGACCAGAAAGGTCGGGGCCGACTTGACCGACTTAAAAATGCCGGGCGGGACCGCCTTAAGATTTTGATTTTGTCATAATTCCTATGGCTACATCAGCCACATCAGTCACTTGTCATCCAGTCATGGGGAATATATAGTGAAGAATAATGTGTTTATCTTCATTTAAAGTTAATATGAATTCTTTTTGTTGTCTTCTTTCCCTGCTTTTCTTTTTTTTTTCTCTAACTACCCCTTCTCTCTCTCTCTCTCTCTCTCTCTCTCTCTCTCTCCCCCCCCCCAAAAAAAAAAAAAAAAAACTTCTACCATTTTCAATTAAAATTTTAAAAAATAAAAAATATTAAAAATGCTATTATTTAAGCAGCACAGAATTGTTAAAATGACCTTTCACCCTCAATTTAAATTTATTCACAGCCTTTTATAAGCATATAAATAATTAATAATGTGAATCTTAATAAAAATAATAAAATAAAAATAGCAATAGACAACTATTTTATGTTATCTTTCATCAAGTAATATTTAAAAATTAATAAAAATGATAATTATGCTCACATATTTTAAAAGTTGACAACTTATTTGCTATCACTCCATGGCCAACTCCAATCCGAAGGTTTGATGCCAAATTAATATCTAGATGCCACTTGCATTATCATCAATTTTGCACCTAAGCCTCATCTATTTTTCAAGTTAATTTTAAATTCAATAGAACAAAAGTTTTCAATTAAATAAGTCAAAAAAAATTATGGCAGGACAATGTCCTTGAAGGTTTCCCACGTGAATGGACCAAAGTACAGTCAAAAACTAATCCATTTCATTGCAAAGCTAACTAATTCCCTCTCTATTCTAATATTCTTTTGAATTCAGTAAAATTAATCACTAAATCTGCCGAAAAGTTTCCATGAATGCTACCAACGCGAGGTTTGTTTTGGCCTCCTGAAACTATCGAGACGAACCAACGGTAACTTTCCCTCTCCCTTCTCTGCTTTCTATTCTTTAAAACCTTTGGAACGTCGCAGCCTCCGAGGGCATTCCCGTCCTCAAAATACCAACGGGCCAAATCCCAGAGGGAAAGGTGGGGAGGAAAAAAAGAGAGCATAAAAGGAGAACGGGGAAGTGGGTGGCAAGCTTCCTTTGTCTCAAGCCTAGCTCTCTCTCTCTCTCTCTTTAAGCGGGCCAGCGACGCTTCTTTCTTCCTCCTCCGCCCACTCAACTTTCCTTCCCCTTCGTCCCAATCCCTCAGCTTTTCTCCCGGCTCTCTTTTTTCTTCTCTTTTGGCGACTGATTCCTGACGCGCATATCCCTCGCCAAAATTCCATCTTGGTGTCGAGATACGAAGTTTTCAGGGTGGATATCTGGAGAAAAACCAGAAAGTTTCGATTTTTCCCTTGTTTTCATTGATTGTTGCTTGGGGGGTGTTCGTGGTCTAGGAGAAGATGGCGGACAAGCCGGAGGAGATCAGCCATCCGCCCATGGATCAACTCCAGGGCTTCGAGTACTGCATCGACTCCAACCCATCTTGGGGTACGTCTGATTAGCGAAAGTCGAGAATTTTTATTTTTATTTTTTTTTTTTTTTCTGTTTTAGTTCTTCTCTGTATCGGATATAGGGCTAAATTTGAGCATGTTATTGTATGTGGTTGCATTTGGGGTTGTAGGAGAAGCGATCGCTTTGGGCTTTCAGCATTACATATTGGCTCTGGGAACGGCGGTGATGATCCCGAGTCTGCTGGTTCCTTTGATGGGTGGAAATGATGTGAGATTTCATTTCCTCTGTTTCCTATCTCTTTTTCATATGAAATGCACTAGCACTGATTTCTATCGGAAGTAATAAAAGTTTGATCTTTATTTATTAGATAAGCTTTTTCGATCGATCCATTTGTTGTTCATTTCATCAAGAATCTTTCAGAAGGAAAAAACTTGGAGAATCCTTGTAAGACGAGGATGATCATGATTCATGACTACCTTTAACTGTTAAACAAACTCAAGAAGTTGCCTTGCTAATTTGTCTGAGAATACCAGGGATTTTAACGGTGTCACAAACAAAATCTCATGAGAAAGATTAGTCCATTATCTTTTAATATAACTCCATGTATTACGTCGTGGTATCTTAGATCGAGAGAGAGAGTCATTTTGTGAGCAATCAGTATTATTTATGTGAATGTTGGCTCCATTCTAGTTTTATTTCTAGCATGGTATTTTGTTTCTAACGCCGTCAATAATCTAAAGACTAGAACATGATGATGACACATGGTATAAATGTTCATCATGTGTATAAAATCTTGGTCATTTTTTGGATTACAAAACAATGAAAGATAGCACAAAGTATGTGATGGAGTTTTCAGAAGCAGACAAACTAGGAAATTTGTGATGATTGTTTTCATAGCAATAATTTATTAGCCTCTAACCTCACTGAATTGGACTTAGCATCTTTTTGTCAAGACCAATACCATTCACAACAAGACTCAAGCAGTGCCATATGGTATTCGTTCTAAGTTGACACAAAATTCCATTGGTAGCGCAGGATAATAAGGTCAGGGTGGTTCAGACGCTGCTATTTGTGACTGGTATAAAGACATTGCTGCAAACTCTATTTGGGACTCGCCTTCCAACTGTTATTGGTGGTTCTTATGCCTTCGTGGTCCCGATCATCTCCATAATTCACGACTCATCCCTGACACGGATAACCAACGACAATGAGGTCAGTGAACGAGCTACCTAACCTAGCTCTCAACCCGTACTAAATTGCACTCTTTTTAACTCTCAGTATGCCCTCCTCTTTCCCAGTCCTAGAAGAAACCATGTCGTTTATACTGACGGTTCTGAATGCTGCATTGTTTGCATGTGTGCAGAGGTTTGTTGAGACCATGAGGGCCATACAAGGAGCCTTGATAGTCTCTTCTAGCATTCAGATCATTCTTGGCTACAGCCAGTTGTGGGGTATTTTCTCCAGGTACAATTTCCACTTTTCTGTTTCTCTGTTATTAATTAGATATAGTCTTGTTCTCTTCTCATGCTGGTCCACAGCATGATCTTTGTTAATGTGGACCATCTAATCAATCATTACTTACACCAGCTTATCCTATATATGCCATACTAACCAGAATTTTGTTAGTATTGTATTGAAAGGGTCCACCAAATGGAAGGCTTGGAATCTTGTGATGTGGCATATGATTGAAAATTTAAGTTAATTGATGTATAGTTTGATGCGGTCTCATTGATGGGTTTGGCTGTCTGTGTTCAGGTTTTTTAGCCCAGTGGGAATGGTTCCTGTGGTAGCGCTTGTGGGCTTTGGACTTTTTGACAGAGGATTCCCTGTGGTATAACTGCTGTTGCCGTTGCCTGCGTTCTGTGATAACAAGTTAGATTTGGTTGTCTACTCTTCCTGTAAATTTGAAATATTTTATAAAATAGTAATAATTGCAAATTAGATGACTGAAGAAACTTTAGATCTCTGCATGAAAGCTTGGACAACCAGATATATTTATATCCTATGTTCTTGCTAAATCAAACAAGCATGTCTATTGTCATGAAGGCACAATGTTGGCATTTAATTTGCTAGGTTTTTAGTTTGGGAATATTACTTTTAGATGGTTAAACAATTGCATCTAGTGTAAGAGAAGCCATAACATCACCCTTCTTCTTGATATAGGTGTATTGTGTTGTAAATATCGTAAGGAAACAAAGCTGTTTTTTTTTGCCCCTCTTTTTCGATGCATTAAGGATTCTATAGAATGCATATTAAAATATTTACATTCTTGCTTGGAAAATGTTAATCATCAGACCTTATATACTCATTAAAAAGAATGATATAAATCTGTGAAAGATGAGTTATATGCATGCTGCTGCAAAAATTCCTTTAACTTGGTATGTTCTTGATGACAACATTAGGTTGGGAGATGTGTGGAGATTGGTATTCCCATGCTCATCTTGTTCATTGCGTCCTCCCAGGTACGTACTACAGTTGCAATCAGTTAATCACCATCCAAAACATGAAACATTTTTTGCTTCCATTTTAGATTTCCATTACCGCATTTACATTGACCCATCCCACTTCTCCTCCCTTTAGTATCTGAAGCATCTGCATGCAAAGCGTATGCCAATACTGGAAAGATTCGCTCTCCTGATTTCCATCACAATCATATGGGTCTACGCTCACATACTCACAGTGAGCGGTGCATACAGGCGCCGCCCCTTGCTCACCCAGATCAACTGCCGCACCGACCGTGCCAACCTCATCTCCTCTGCTCCTTGGTAACTCATCTCACAGTACCTTCACCTCTTCTGATCATCATCCCTCATCTCTTGTGTACGAAAACTATATTGTCACTGAATTGCAGGATAAAGATCCCCTATCCATTGCAATGGGGTGCTCCAAGCTTCGATGCCGGTCATTGTTTTGGAATGATGGCTGCTGTCTTAGTGTCCTTGATTGAGGTAAGTGATGTTGAAATCCTACATTCTTGGTTCCATCTAGTTTTCATCAGACTAAACCAAAACAGACCAGCACTCTTTCTTCCCCTTCCTTACCGAAGAGCACATGCTATTTGTTGTCACACAGCCAAAACAAAAGAAGATGATGTGCTTCCGTAAGAAAAGCAGAAGCAATTCAGGCATTTCATGACAAGTTTATTATAACTGCGTTTGATGTTATTAATAGTTGATCTGTTTCTGTTTTGCTGTAGTCCACTGGGGCTTACAAAGCTGCAGCTCGGCTGGCAAGTGCAACACCACCTCCTGCTCACGTTCTGAGCCGAGGCATTGGATGGCAGGTGAGCAATCACTCACTCAACTGGTTCTATTGTTCTCTAAATCCTATTATTGAGATGATAGACATGGCTATCTCAACAAACAGGGTATAGGCATCCTACTAGATGGGCTTTTTGGCACTGGGACTGGCTCCACTGTTTCTGTGTAAGTGCATCATCTTGGCCACTTATAAAAGACTATTCATAGCATTTTATTAGCTATTGGAACGTAATTTGAGAGTAACACAGGGAGAATGTTGGGCTTCTCGGATCGACAAGAGTTGGAAGCCGCAGAGTCATTCAGATATCAGCTGGTTTCATGATATTCTTTTCCGTGTTGGGTGAGAGCAATGCATCATTCTTCCACAGAACTCCATGCAAAACAATATGGTTGTTTAGTTCTTCGGCATTTGTTTTAGCTTATGATAACACTCCGAAGGTGTATACTGTTGTTGTCGCAGGGAAATTTGGAGCATTGTTTGCTTCTATTCCATTCACAATCTTTGCCGCTGTATACTGTGTTCTCTTTGGTCTTGTTGGTAAGTTCCAAGAATTTCCTTGTGGTGTTCTACGCTACATAATTTGACATCTCTCTCCTCTCATGCAATGTTGTGTTCTCTCTCAGCGGCAATAGGGCTATCCTTCTTGCAGTTCACCAACATGAACTCCATGCGAAACCTCTTCATCACTGGTGTCTCCATCTTCCTTGGCCTATCCATCCCCCAGTATTTCTTCCGCTACACCGCGAGTGCTCATCAGGGTCCTGCCCACTCGAAGGCTGGATGGGTTTGTATTCATCTCGCCCTCTTTTCCCCTTGAATTAATTATCTGTAGCTTGACCGGGTTTAATTTTTATCTAATGTTATGCCTTGCATTGCAGTTTAATGACTATATTAACACAATCTTCTCATCTCCATCAACTGTTGCACTGATCATGGCCGTGTTCCTCGACAACACGCTCGACTTCAAGGACACAGCTAAAGACAGAGGGATGCCATGGTGGGCCAAGTTCCGAACTTTCAAGGGAGATAGCAGGAATGAGGAGTTCTATACCCTTCCCTTCAACCTTAACCGTTTCTTTCCTCCATCTTAGACCATGGATTTTGCTGCAAAGGGATAGCATTAGAGAGAGGAAAAGAGGTGAGACTAGACTGTTGAGCAGTGGCTGATGATAACAATGTAGGTTCCGGCCAAACTTCCAGCGTGGTAAATTTGCGTGGGTTTCTAGTCATTGTATGCATATTTTTAAGTTCGTTGGACAATAAAACTGGTTATTTTTTCTAATTTGCAAGCTGTTTGCTTTGCATTAATTCTCTCGTGATGTGTATTTTTAAGTTTGGATGGAAAGCTGCGGAATCTAAACACCGAGATAGACCTGGTAAAGTTCCTCAGGAGCTCTCTTTTGAAAGCTTTTCACCCACAATTTGGATCATGAATTCAACTCATGTTATCAATTCAAATTTTAAGTGAACAATCCTTCCTAGTATATGACAATAAGTGCAATAAATCTGATAGACCGATTCGCATGCAAGTAATTTTTTTAATGATTAATAATTACAGTTGATTATTCTTCCAAAGTAATAGCCTAAGAGGGATTCAAAAAAATTCACAGTAAATCCGCACGAGTTCCTAAAAATAAGAAAGAAGGACCGCCGAGGCTAAGAAGCCCCGGTAGGGCTTGCTTTCCTACAATAAAGTTACTAGTAGATTAGAGGGGTGTACCTGGCAAGAGGGAAAAGATCAAAGTGTTGAAGGGGTTGCTCTGCCTGGCGGATGCGCCCTAGATGATCAAGCCTTGAGCCCACGGATCTGCGGCCAAGTATCGCTGACCTGGATGACGATCACCTTGAATCCTGGATTCGTGGCTACTGAGGGATCTGCAAGATCACTATACAAGGGTTAAAGAATAATAGAGAAAATTTAGAATAGAGGCAAAGAGACAAGAAAGGAGTAGAGAAAGGGAGACCGGCCAAGGGCTCTTGGGCGTCCACAATTGGAAGACAAGGTGGCGGCCAGGGTTTCTCCTGGACTTGGGATGTTGGCACGCGCAGGAGGAGGGAAATTTAACAAAAATCATAATAACTCAAAATTTGGATTGATGATTAATAATAAAAGGCACAAGCTTGCAGGAGGAGGAAAACAAGAGCACAAGAGAACCAATTAACAAAAATCATAATAACTCAAAACTTGGATTGATTGATTAATAATAAAAGATACATTATTCATACAAGAGGATCTCTTTTATAGAGCAAGAGAAAAAAAAAAAAAGGCGCCCTAATCAAATTTGGCATGAAATCTGCAGCGTCCAGATGAGGAAGGTGATCTTCTAGATGCAATCAGCGGCAGCTGGATTCGGCATGAAATCTGTGGTTGGCAGTGATCTTCTAGATATGATTGAGATGCAATCAGTGACAGCTTAATTTGGCATGAAATCTGCAGCATCCAGATGAGGAAGGTGATCTTCTAGATGCAATCAGCGGCAGCTTAATTTGGCATGAAATCGGCATCGGCCAGATGAGAAAATGATCATCCAGATCGGAAAGGTTGCTTGCTCTGCTAGGTGGCATGTGGCTGCTTGAAGTAGGCACCAACTTGAATTTAGCAGCTGCTCTGTCTGACTGATGGCCTTGTCTTCTGCTCCAATACTGATGTCTCTTTTTGTAAGCTGATGAATTACTACAAGACTCATATTAAAATAAACTGAACTGGATAGGACTCAATTTAGAATAAAATGAACTGGACGGGACTCAAAACTCAAAATAAACTAAACTTTATTTTCCAACTCAAGACTTGAATCATAACTAATCAGATATCCACAGAGGGTTAAGAATCCTCTGCTTGATCCTGGTGCCCGCACCAATACCTTTTTATAATCTCTCTTAAATCTTAAATTAAAATCAAAATTTATTAAAATTCATAATTTCTCTTTTTTCTTTCTTACGACACTGATAGGTTAATTAATATAAATGATATATATATATATATATATATATATATATATATATATATATAGATAGAGAGAAAAAAAGTATGGAAGTTGGAAAGTTAATAGGTTTACGCTGACATGCAGTAAATTTGTTGATAAAATTAAATTTATGTATTTTAAAATTATGAGAATAATATTTTTTTAAAATAGAAATAGCATTAATTATTGCTTGAATAAGTGTAAAACGGTGACAGCACCAAACAAAATTATTACTAAAAGCTCATGGAAAAAATGGTAGCACTATCACCTCTCTCTCTCTCTCTCTCTCTCTCTCTCGGGGATCCTTTTAAGCCATTGATTATCTGGAAAAAACGAAAAAGAAGTACAGATATACGCCAAAATACCGGAATATTTATCTCTCCGTCTCCCAAAATGATGAAAATTCCGTGAATATCTTATCATTATCATTAACCCATTCCAAGCAAAGAACCCACGTAATTGCCAGAAGGACCGCATCATACCGTCCGATTCCAAACACCCTACAACAATTCCATCCATGCATAAAGCCGGGAAGGAAAAGTCCTTTATGCACCGCCTCCTATTATACCATCTATTCTTATTCATATAAATTTTACATAACTTAGATGTGATAGAACGGAAGAGGATAGCAGAATACAACTTAAATTTTAAGGGTGACATGCATTAAAATTTATTTAATTTTTTAAAAAATTTATGTATAAATTAGAGACAGTGCAGCACATTTTCTGAATGAATATTATAATTTTATAATTATAGTATCATAAATTTACAACTGAGGTGTCATAATTTTTTTGAGCTTTCTGGATGGATGCCATAATTTTATAACTATGATATCATAATTTTACAACATAATTTTTTTTTTTTCGGTCAGAATGTCGTAAAGTTTTGCCTTAATATTTTCTGAATATATGGTGTAATTTTATAATTATGGTGTCATAAATTTACAATTCTGGTATCGTAATTTTTTTGACTTTCTAAATCGGTGCCGTAATTTTATAACTACGGGTCGTAATTTTATAAATAAAATATTATAATTTTTTTCAACCGAAAATGTTGTAAAGTTGTCTTAACGTTTTTTGAATGTGTGTCATAATTTTATAACTACGGTCTCGTAATTTTATGATTGGGATGTCTTAAAAAAATTTTAGAAGATAAGCCATCCTATCCTGTCCCATTAAGAATAGTGTATCATTTATTAATTTAATCATGATTTTTTATTCCATTATATCGTATTAAGCCATATAAAATATATATGCATCAATAAAAAAAGCAATACAGCCCACATAAAATTTGCTGCATCGGATGCGATGTACAAAACCTTTTCCATACCGAGAAACCCCGAGGCATCGTGCTCTATTGCTTACCCCATTTGTGCAGCCTTGAAGGTAGTGTTTGGATGCTCTATTCCTAATTGGAATAGGGCCTTATTCGTGTTATTCCCCCAAACAGACTAAAAAATATATATGGTGGGCCCCTTAGGAATTGGTATTTCGGTCAAACGTTCTTATTCTAGAATTTGTATTCCATACTCCCCCCATGGAATAGCCCTATTCCCATTTATCGTATTTTAAGAGTAGTGACTGAAAAAAAAATTGATTATTACCTTCTCTATCAAAAAAATTCATAATATTAAATATAGAGGAGGAAAAGATGTAGCCTTAGCTAACCGTTACTAATATATGTACATAACAATGTCCACCGTAAAATGGTAATGATATAATCCACTTTTCTTTTTGCTAACGTTACTAACATAGATACATAACATACAAACTTTTAATAAATTATAATAATAACTAATTAATAAAAAATAATTATTTAAGTAATTACATTAATAAATGAATTGATAATTTATTTTTGTATGATTTGGTTAGGAGTATTTTTAAAATTTTAAAAAAATCTTCATTTATTTCTAATAAAATAGAAGCTTATTCTTATGTCATCCAAACACTATTTGAAATAACACTGCATTAATTACATTGGAATAAAGTGAAATACCAGATTTTAAACAAAAAATAACAAGACGAATAAGTTATTCTTGAGGAATTGGTGTTTCTATTCCTATAATAACTTTTTGACATTCAAACACTAGCGAAAGGTTTTAAGGGTCTCATTTCCTGTGTCGCATGAGGATTGATATCTTAAACATAGTTGTCAGAATCGGACCAAACTAGCCGGTTAAACAGGATTCGAAGGTCAAGCCGATCTGATTCTAACATAAAACTTAATGTGTAAGTGATTCGTAATAATCCAATCAATCTATTCGGTTCACTCATGAATCAATCAATCTAATCTGAACCGAATGAAATGGAATCATAAGTTTTATTATTATGTTAATCTTAATTTTTTATTACAAAATAATTTTTATTAATATAAATATATTTTTATATTAAAATAATTAATCAATGATTCAATTAATAATGTAATGGTTGAACCAATGATTCAATGTCTTGAGCCTTTTGTCGGATCAATGTCCCGATCGTGCCGTCTGGATTTTTTTTTAAACAGAAGTTACAACAGCAAATAATGCAACATATGTAATACATCATTTAGTGTAAATCATCATAACAAGATTCTCATAAATAATAAAGTTGTGTTTTTTTTTAAAAAAAAACATCATATTAAAAATAAAATAGAGTATGTAACAATGGAATAAGGAATTACATGGTGGATTATTTATAACTAGTTATCATGTTATTACTAGCACCAGATAGAATTAGGTTCAGATAAACTGTCAGCACGAAAAACCATCACATTCACTCATTACCAATCTAATTACAATCAAACAAGAGTAAATAATCACCATTCCTCACCTTTTATCTCATGAGCAATCCCAGCAAATGTGACATAAAATTGGTCAAAGAACGTTGGTTGTGGAACTCAGGAGACAATATAGGCTGGTCAAATGTTTGACCAATTTGTATATCACCAAGCTCATGATCCCAAACTCGACTTTCCAATCCATATAACTCCAGTTATTGCTATAATGAGTCCAGACAATTCACTTTGTAATATAACTACTTAAATTC
>UESW01002666.1:0-18390 GCA_900491605.1 Calamus simplicifolius | reverse complement strand
AAGTGAAGGCCAACGAGTATCCAAAGGAAGTTGCTATCCTTGCCATTTGAAGCATAAGTCATTGGTCTTCAAAACACCTGATATTTTGTTATGTAAGTATTTTAAAAGTAGGAAATCACATCTAATAATTTAGATTATTAATGTGAATTTTCATTATTAATTTAGGTATGAGCATACCTAAGTACAGATCTTCTAGAACATGACTATGTCAAAATATGTAATATGTTATCTCCTAAAATTGATTGGTTATATATAGTAAGCTCATAAGATTTTACAGTTAATGGGATGTGGGTAGATGGTTGGCAACTCAATTTCTAAATGCTTACCTTAAAAAAAAAGGGACATTCTAAGAAGGAAAAAAAGTTTTGAGATATTTATCATTGTCATAATTCATCAATACTCAAAATTTGATGGACAAAAAAAAATCTCTATAAGAAGCAAGAGAACCGGTCTCTAAGCTCAAACATGACTTAATCTAAATGCCCCTTAAACGGTCGCTAAAGAGATATTTAGATGCTCCAAACCCAATCATCCTTCCTAGCCATATTATCAATAGACCTGGAGAGATTTATATGATGAAATTGATTTCCACATCACCATCTCAATGAAGTTTTCTTATATTCACACTGTTTTTGCCTGGGGGTGCAAATCATATCAATTCACGAATGAGTCATGGCAACTTTAAGACATAACAATGGATAAGTTAATTCAAACACAACCCAATTAAACCATGCTAGAAATCTAGATATGAACTCAAAAATAATTTGCATATTAATCATGTTAGAAATTTAGAGACAGACACAACACATATATCATATGAGTTAACGAGATGATTCATACAACTTATTTGACAAACATGTGTTCAATTAATATGAATGTATGATCTATTTTTAACCTATATAATTTAAAATTAAATTTTACTTCATCTAATTTATGTAAGTTATATTTTACATTTTTTCTGATGAAATATTCAAAAATATTTTTTACTTCTTATTTTTATTCTTCTATTTTGCTTATTATATATATTGAATAAAGTTAGATAAAATATCTGTTTTATTTAATAATTATGTCATTAATTATATTAATCAGGTTAATCATATTTTAACACAAATCTATTTATGCCAACGCAAGCTGGTTAACAGCATGCCGATATTGCCAAAATTGTGACCCTTGTCTTTGGCAAATGAAAAATCTTAACCGGAGGTGACCGGATCCCTTGAGCACCGGCTTTTATAAGACGGCTCGCGCGCTCTCTCTAAGCTGCTTCTTTCGTTGGCCGGCCCATCGCTCTCTCTCGCTCTCCGTCGGTAACACTACGATCCGGACCGGCGGACGAGAGAATCTCCAACAAGCATCGAGGAATTCGTTGAAACGTTCGATTCGGTGGCGTCGATCGAGAGAACGTACGAAAAAGAATTTCTGGCAGCCAGGGTTCTCGTCGTGAATTCCAATTCACTTCTGGATTCAATCCAAGAGCATCAGATTCGATCGAGAGATCTCTTTTCTCGCTTAGCAATTCCTTCGAGGTAACCGACTATAACAAGATCTTCTACCGGTCTATACTCTATTCTTATTAAAAGAGAATAATTCGGGTTTCCTCCGTCGTTAGACGGTAAAATTATCTATTAATGTATTTTATTTCTGTATTTTTTAACAAATTTTTCCAGCAGCTTATATAACAAGATTTTATATTGGGAAACTATCGATAGCATCATCTTTTTTAGAAAAAAACACCGCGTTGTGATTAGGGATAGGGATAGAAAGTAAGAGGAAAGGAAGTCAAGTAGATCTTGGGCGAAGGAAACTAATCTAGGGTTTCCCCTGGCCTCGCTGCTATAGATCCTGTGATCCGGTCCTTCTCTTTCTCTCCCTCCCTTCGCCCTCCCCATCCCACGAATCTAATCTAGGGTTTTCTCTGATGTTCTGCTTTAGATCAATCCTTGCTGCAATTCCCGATCTTGGCCGGGATGGACTTGCTGGTCTCTCTGGCCGAGGGTCGGGGATGGGCCAGATGGTGCTTCGGCGCTGATGAATGCCAGGAGTGTTGGTGCGGCGTCTCTTGTGGAGGAGAAGGGGAAGAGTTTGATGGCGGAGGTGCGTCCGCCACCACGGGCTTTGCTAGAAGAGAATGGTAATGATGTGGCGGGAGGTGCTGGAGACGTGGAGGCATGACGGAGGTTCAAGGAGGTGAGGTTGCTGAACGAGTCCATGCTTTAGAGAAAGGAAAAGGATGCTCTTGTTGAGAGAATTTTGGAGCTTGAGAAGGAGGTTAGTGGTGCCATGAATGCCTTTCTCGATTTAGATCAATAAAGATAATTTTTAATGTAATCACTTTTATATTTTGATGATGACTACTGTGTTGCTTTATTAAAAATTATAAATATTTCAAAATAGAGAATTTATTAGCTATAGAAAGGTTCCTTGTTATTGTTACAGTCATGTGTTGATATATTCCTTTTACGTGCACTTCTTTCCCATGGGTTATGGCCTATGGCCTGCTTCATAGAAAAACAGTTATAACAATCAATGATTATTTATAATATTTTTATTTAATAAGAATATGGTGACATTTTTTGTGCATTGCTCACTTCGAACTTGAATTATTGTTAGTTTGCTACAAAACACCTCGTGTGATGATTGATGATGTTTTGGTTGTTGTAAATGAAGGCATAACAAACGAAAACATGTCTTCAATGTAGGAAGCAATGCAATTGACATTATAACTTCATGAATGCTATGAAATGAACACTTGAAATTTATGGAGTATTACTGGTGTATCCGGATATGTGTGTGTAAGAGAGAGAATGAATTTTGAGAGGGTAAAGAGGAAAAATCCTTTATAATAGATTTATTTGAAGCTTTGATAAAAACCCCTGCAACTCCTAAAAATGAGAAATCTTATTACGATTTAGTAGCCATGAAGAACTTCTGTCATTTTCTTTTTGAAAAAAAATAAATGCTATATATTAGTTCAATGCTTTTGTTTTCTATTTTCCTTTTCTTTCCCATTTAGTATGAATTTAATCTAGTACATGACAGAAAGCTGAATCCATCCATCAGAGATAGGATGATGCATATGCTCTTGAACTCCCATTTTCTTCTTCAAATTTATTTTTAGATCAAACATATTCTCTTACAATTAAAACATCGCAACAACAACAACAACAATAATTACTGTTCAACTAGTTCTATTTAAACCTTCTTGAACAACTATGCTTTTCAAGTCTTCTTATATGAGCTTTGCTTTCATCATCCCACAACTGTTAAATCAAATTTTAAGCAAGAATGGGTCAGAGTTTACTTTCCCATGCAAAATTGTGTTCAAGTATAAGCATGATATAAGCCATTGTTGTTGTCTATGTTCAGGAAAAGTGGCACCAAATATCAATGGCAGCTTAATAACAAAGTCTGTAAATTTTTTTCTCTTCCCTCTTTGTCATCCAATCTAGCTAGTTGCAATCTCACAAACAACTTCGACCTATTAGGATAACAGATATGAGGACTTAGTTCCTTCTTTTACCTTTCATTTGAAAGACCTTGAGCATGCCCATATGGTCAACCTATTTTTTCAGTCACTATCCAAGTGCGAACTCCCAGCCCATTATCTTTAGTTTATATATGCGTGGGTTGCAAGTTACCATATCCACTTAAGCAACAATTGAGAAGGAGGGGACTGCAATCTCCATCTTGACTTTAGCGTGTAGCCCAATTAAGATTACTTGACTTAAAACTCATGTTCTAAGTCAAGCTTGCAGGGCTAATTCCAAACAAACAAACAAAACTCAAGGCTTTGTTGACTAGGTCTTTTGCATTCAAACTAGGTGTTGATGGTGGGAAGATGAGCAGCAGTCTCCAAGAAAGGAGTATTATGACTTATGACTTCCTGAGTTACTCCAAAATTTTAAAGCATTTTCAGAGTCAATTGTTAGCAATAGCGATGTTAGTGTTGATATCTAGGTGAAAATTTAAATTATGTGGTCCATGTTAATGTATCTTTAACTTCTTTGACATGAGCCCACATGATCTCAAAGAGGCCATGGGTTAGATACTTCAGTATGAACAAGCTTAGTTTTATAATTACAATAGCACCGCGCTGTGACGACTGACATCAATCTTTCCTAAGTCCACTTGAACACAAGATAAGGTTAGTCCATTTATTTTATTTATATCAACTGTCATCGACCACCTAAGCATTAATGAGGAATATTGAGTTACCAAAGAAAATTACACATGTTGCATGAAAACAAGTTCTTTTCATTGCTTTATATCAGATCCTGTCTGCATCGCAGTAGGGGAGGATTGGGATGTTTGAAGAAATGTGATTTTCTAACATCTACTCCATTGACTACACACTGATTATCTCATTTTTAGACATCATGGGAATGGAGGAAGTGGAGATGCTGCTGTCATGATTTTCACTCATGTCCTTATCTCTCAAGATATTTTTTTCATAGTGACTTGCGATAAGTGTTTCAATGCATAGTCATTAAGACACAAGATACGAAGACAGACTAATCTTATTCCTACGGAATGAAATTCATGCTATTACAAAAATCAATGTTACTATGGAACCAAATTCGAAAGAATGTTGATTTCTGAACCCAAATTGAACCAAGTGAAGGAGCAATGGATTGGGTTACATAGTTTGAGTTTGAGATTTATTTCCTTTCAGCAACAACATAGACATAAAATATAAGGGCCAGATTCTTCTTTATCATTGAATTTAATGCCATTAAGAGGTGCATGTCATTTGGAATTTCTTTCTTTCTTTATAGATATTGCAAAGCAAGGGGAAAATAAAAAAATGGCACGACATAATTCTGGTGTTATAATCCATGTTAATCTAGACTGATTACAGAATGATGCTGATGTGAAGATCTAACTGAATGTGATTGCTTGTATTTTTCCTTTACATGTCAATCATTGCGACTACTTATACACAAAATAAAATAAAAGATTAACTGATTTTAACATTTTTTAATCATGGCAAAATGTCATAATGGGTAAGATGCTGCTGTCATGCTGCATGGTCATGAACTCATGTCATGTCATATCTTTATATCTTATACCACCAAAACACAGATAGTTTTTTTTCAGTTTCTTAGCGCAAGTGACAAGTGCTGCGTCAAGTGCAAGTGTTTCAAACGCATAGTGCAAGATAACGAAAGATGCACTGAGGGTGAGGAAACTAATCTCCCAACTCCAAGTTCTATCTAGCGTGTCAGTGAGTGTCAAACCTCTTCTCGTAAGAGGACGAATAGAATGGAGTCTATATGTAAAAAATGTGCAAAACTTTAAGTTGTTCTAGTAAAAATCTATCAAGAAAGTCATAGGATGCATGATTTCATCAAACTCCTTAATATTTACTTGTATTTTGGAATCCAAATCTTCGTTCAATTAAGCCTACAAATGTTGTATTAGAAGAGTCTGAACCCAAATTGAACCAAGTGAAGGAGCAATGGATAATGATTGGTTACGAATTAGTTTCCGAGTTTGAGTTTGATAATGCATCATTCTGCTGTTGCGACTCTTTGCACAGAGTCTGCATGTCTATATCTTTATCAAAATTTATAAGGGCCAAGGTTTGAGTGAGAGTAAACGTAAAAATTTTTACGTAATAACTCATTACCTATCTTTGATCATTAAGAACTTATTAAGTGCCATTAGGATTTAGACTGAAGCTGAGGCGCATGATGCTACAAATTTCAGGAATTTCTTGTTCTTTACTTTATAGATGAATAATGCAATATGGCTAAATGGAATGAAATTGGAATGTACAATAAAATCAGAGTTAAATTAAATAATAAATCAAATGGCACTGAACATACGATTCTGGATCTAGTGTGTTATAATCCATTAGTTAATCTAGACTGATTATCATGGGCACCTATTTTTATTATGATGCTGCAAACACCTTTTCTATTTTATTCCTTTTATTGACTTAACCAGCGAAGATGATGATGACTACTGATCTGAAGAGTGATGAGTGAGTATTTCTACTTTTATAATTGTATATTTTTATTAAATTGTTAAAAACTTAAAGTAAGAATGCTTATTGTATATGTTCTTAGTATTAAATTAATAAACCTATTACCTATAAGGTGGTCAATCATTGCGAGGCTGCCTTCTGCCCACCTGGGCCGTGCCTGGCACGGCCCACCTGCCCAGGCCCAGCTGGGCCGTGTCACGGGCCGTGCCGTGTGGGCCAAAAAAAAATTTTCCGTCGGTTCACTGGGCCGTCGGTACTGTTTGTTCTGGCTAAACATGTTTTTGTGTCCGATTTCTGGGTTCTTCAATATCATTGCAATATGCTTGCCTAGAAGTATTTTTATTGTCATGTCTAATTGCTTGCGTCTACATCCGGAAGCTGTTTAGTTCATTCAGGAGCTACTTCATCGTTTTTGATGTTCCTTTCTTATGCTTCTGAGCTCTTCATCCATTGAAGACAACTTTTTAATCATTGTGACTTTGTTCTTATGATCTGTAGTTAGACTATAATTTTCATTAGCATTTATACTTGATTTTGATTCCTTCCATTTTGTTTTTGTTTGGTGTAACAATTTTGTTAACTCTATTTTTTTATTAACAGCTTCATGAATACCAATATAATATGGGACTTTTGCTAATTGAGAAAAAGGAACGAACTTCTAAATATGAAGTAATCAAACAAGAATTTGCAGAAGCAGAGGAGATTCTAAAGTAGTAACAGGCTGCGCACGTGATAGCTATGTCAAATATGAAAAGCAAAAGAAAACCTGCAGAAGGCCTTGGGGGTTGAGAAGCAGTGTGTTGCAGATGTACGTTAGAAGTAGTTATTATTATTATTATTATTTTTCACTAATTTATTATTAGTATCTAGAGTTATAAAGTTAATTATTTAGCCATAATTAATCAAAGTGTATCCTAGCTCCATCCCTGCATTATTGTGTATTTGGAATATCATGGTATTATATTTGCAATTTTATAATCATAACTGCTGTCATCTTCTATGGCATGTCTCCTTTCTTTGCTTCATCGCATGGTTAATTGTCTCTACTCTTAGAAACATATCGAATAATGCTTCTTAGCCTTAAAAGACTTCCGGAGCCCAACTTGTTTTAAAGAAAGATTTTTTGAATTTTTCATTGAACTTTTTGTTGAATGTCCTCACTTCTCTGTATTGATTGTTCAAACCAGCCTTGTTGGTAGAAATTTTCAAGTATTTAAGTTTTAGTGGACTGCCATGAGAAAAGGGTTATAGGAATTGTTGCCGCTGAAATCCGTCCTCCGACTCAAGCGCGGTCGATCTCCAGGAAGAGGGGGGCGGACCTGCAAAGAAGTCCACACGCGGAGGGACGCTGGGGGTGGTCCTCCACGGAAGACCCTCCGACGCTCAAGTCAGTGGAGAAGAAATCGGCGATCAACCAGACAGTGGGGAGGTGGATCTCTCCGGGAGGCCTCTCCGGGGGCGGCCAATCGGAAGCTCCAGAGGGCAGGAGCGCCGACGAGCTGCTGGAGAGAGGAGTGAGGTGCGCGTGTAAGAGGCGCGTGCCTGTGCCCAGGGAGAGAGTGCGTACCTGAGGGAATCTGCGAGTATGGTATTTATAGACTGTCACCTGGGTCTTGAGCATCTTCTGGAAGGTTCGGAGGTTGTTACGATATGGAGGCGGGCAGAATCAGGCCGTTGTGGGGCCGTTAGAATCCATATCCCGTTTGTTCAGGTATCGACAGCTAGGAGAGCTCCTTGATGTCTCGAGATCTGGTTGAGTAGGCCTGGGGCGGTTATGATAGGCTTTAGGCCACGTCCCGACATGATTTCTTTTCTAGGATGCCGTTCTGGTAGGCCCGGGCTCTCCCGCGTCAGGTTCCGCGGAGGTAGATGTTAGGTTGTGGATCGCTCGAAGAAGCTGAGCTACGGAAACCCGGAAGGGCCAGGCTACGGAAGCCCGGAAGGGCCGAGCTACGGAAGCTCGGAAGGGCCGAGCTACGGAAGCCCGGAGGGGCCGAGCTAAGGAAGCCCGGAGGGGCCGAGCTAAGGAAGCCCGGAAGGGCTGAGCTACGGAAGCCCGGAAGGGCCGAGCTACGGAAGCCCGGAGGGGCCGAGCTAAGGAAGCCCGGAAGGGCCGAGCTAAGGAAGCCCGGAAGAAGCCGGGCTACGGAAGCCCGAAAGGGCCGGGCTACGGAAGCCCGGAAGGGCCGAGCTACGGAAGCCCGGAAGGGCCGAGCTACGGAAGCCCGGAGGGGCCGATCTAAGGAAGCCCGGAGGGGCCGAGCTAAGGAAGCCCGGAAGGGCCGAGCTAAGGAAGAAGGGCCGAGCTACGGAAGGAAGGGCCGAGCTAAGGAAGGAAGGGGCCGAGCTAAGGAAGCCCGGAGGAGACGAAGGGAGGAGGTTAGCCTTAACCGCCTCGCACGGATATTAATGTAATAACGATTTTACCCCTCAACACATGCCCTCCACTCCCTAGTTCGAAGCGTAGGTTCGGGCGTAGGGAGTACAAGTTCAAATGGCGCGTCTTGGATGGGACGTCTTGGTTTAGACAGCTCGCGCAATGATGCCCTAATTAATGCGACAGGGCCATCCCGCCTTCGGGGCTAAGGCTCCTTCACGAGCGACGGTTGGGATTGCGCCACGCTACGAATCCCGATCGATCGGGCGTTTGTCGAGGCGATTCCGGACGCCTAGGATGAGATGCCCCACCTCTTCAGGGCGGCTTCCTTGGCGGAGAAGCGAAGTGACAGCCGCATTGTATATATATATGTGCGCATGCTCTCGGCGTCTTCTCGTCTTGCTTTCAGAAGAGTTCTGGCCTTTCATCTTCTTGACGCTTATCGTTTTCGTTTGATACCTCTTTCAATGGCGATGAGCCCGACGACGTGGCCTCAGAAATCGTTGCCGAAGATTTGGGGAGGATTCACCAGTGGTATGGCTTGCCCTTGGATGTCGTCCTACGGGCGCCGGAACCCGAAGATAGAGTTACCCGGGATTTAGAGTCTGGGGTCTTCATCTACGAAGATAGTTTGAAGGCGGGTCTTCGTTTTCCTCTCCACCCCTTGGTGAAGGAAATCATGACCCACTATAACATCTGCCCGTCAATGGTGGCTCCAAACAGCTGGCGGAATATCGTCGGATTCATCTCGATGTGCCACCAGATTCAAATCGTCGCCACTCTCCCCCTTTTCCGCACCTGCTACCACCTGATTCCTGGAAGGAAATCAGAGTGGCCCTACATCGGGCCCCGGAGATCCTTCAACGTCATTGCGGATAAGCCCTCCTCCATCAAGGGGTGGAAGAGTCGGTTTGTTATCGCGGAGGGGAACGTTGGTTCCGACTTCCCTCGGAGATGGGGGGATGTTGCAAGGGATGCGGAGACGCATCCGGCTTTGTCGGCGCAGGAGGAGAAGGATTTGGACGTCCTTCGTAACGGACAGGTGTTTTCGGCTAACGATTTGCTATCGGAGGGGGCCCTCTTCGCAGCCGGGCTCAGCCCCTGGACCCGCAAGGTGAGTCTCTTTCGTGTGTGTTTTTCTCGATTAATGTGCTTGGACCTGAGTATGTGTGTTCTGGTCTGACAGCCGCAAGGTCGGCATTGTCGAACCTCTCCAAGAGGAAGAGAGGGAAACGCCCAGGGGAAGGTAGCGGTGCGGATAGTGGCCGGCCCGAAAAAAGGGCTCATACTTCCGCAAGAAGCCCGCCGGACGCCGGGGCAGTCACGGCAGAAGCGCCGGGGGCGAAGGAGGGCCCGGGGAGAGCGGTTATGGCCTTCGACCCTCTCGTGTTAGAGATCTCGGACAGCTCGGACGAGGCTCCGATGGTTCGTCCGACCACGTCCCCCCTGAAAGAGGAATCAGCGGCGGATTTGGCGGAGGTGGTCATCGCCGAGGAGCCTACTGTCCCCGCGGGATCGCCGTCGGCTCCGGCAGGAGAGGAAAAGGTGGCAGTCACAGCCGGGGAGGTTCAGGGGGAGCCTTCTCTCGGTCTCTCCGCAGGGGAGTCCGGTAGCGGTGAAGCAGGTCAGACTGAGGCCTCGGGGGAGCCTGCGGAGGCGATGCAAGCGGTAGAATAGGCCGAGACCTCGGGGGGTCCGGTGGCGGAGACACAGATGGTGGTAACCGAGGAAGGGGCGTCGAAGGAGGAGACGCGGCAAGGCGGGAGCTCCGCATTGGGAGCTTCTTCGAAAAAGGTTTTGGGAGGCTGGCGCTTGGGCTGCCGAACTATCTGAAGAAACCCAAGCCAGGGCCTTGGTGGAGGAGGCTGGGAGGTTGAAGGCTTCTCAGACGGGGGCTGCCCAGGCCGGTCCTTCAGGTGGGGTTGGCCAACCCAGCAGCTCGGGTGCTGATATTGAGGAGGCGTTTTCTGCCATGATGAGGTCGGCCCTGTATCCAGGCGCGGATCCTTCGGCGGACAAATTTGCCGATTTGGAGTTGGTGGATGCTGCGTTCGGTCAGCAAGGCATGGCCGAGAGTATCCATCTCCTTCCCGACATTGACAACACAACCCTGATGAGGATGACTCGGGCCTATGCCTCGCGGGTGAGTCACTTTTCTTGCGTGGTAGATGTTCCCGATTGACCCCATTGTGGGTTCTTATTCATTTTGTCTCACAGAGCGTTTTGCTTTCCCGGGTGATATGCTGGCGCTTGAGTTTGGCGACAGGGGCCAGCATTCAGGCCAGGCGGGACAATGCCGAGCTCCAATCACGATTAAAAGTGTCTGAGAAGTTCGAAGAGCTCATGGATATGACTGATAGGAGCTTGAAGGGAATAAGGGCGGCACACCAGGTCGCTCTGGCCGAGGTGTCCAAGCAGAAGCGTAGGGTGGAGGAGTTGCAGGAACTCCTGGCGAAAAACGACAATGCGTGCTTGGAGCTGGCCAGAATCGAGTCGAGGCATTCCGCGGAGGTGAAGGTGATGCAAAGAGAACATAGCGAGAGCATGGGTCGGCTGGGGAAGGAAGCTGCCGACGAGAGGAAGCGTTTAACTCGGATGCTTGGCGAGGTGGAGGAGCGACTGAAGCGCCGCGACAACGAAATTGCTCATTTGAAGGAGGGCGCTAAATGGCAACAAGGGGTGATAGCCCGAGTGAATGACGAGCTAACCCAAGCCCAGGAGGTAATCGGAGCCAAGCAGTCGAAGATCAACAGTCTGCAAGAGAGAGTTGAGCTGGTCGGGGCTGATAGAACTAGAGCCAGGAGTGAGGCTGAGGAGTTGGCCAAGAGGTTGGCCAGACGAGAGGAGGAGGTACGACCTCATTCTCCCCCCCCCCCCCTTTTAGCTTTTTCCTACTGGTTTCTTGTGATGCCGACCTATTTCGGCCTTCTTAGATGGCGGAGTTGGGGCTGGAGGTTCGGGCTCTTCAAGGCGAGCTTGTGTTCAGCCGCAACAGGAGCTTAGAATTCGAGACGCGGGCTGGTGAGTTCGAGGAGCAAAATATCATTCTGCGGGCCCAAGTCGCAGAGGCCAAGAAACAGGCCGCCGAGGCCAACATGCAGCTCGCCATACTTAAGGGGAGGCAAGACGCTATCAGCGTAGATGCCTTCCATCATGGGATGGAAGAGTGCAAACAGAGGATACTCAGTGGGCACCCGGAATGGGATCTTTCTTTCCTGAGTGCTGAAAATCTCGACGATGGCGAGTCTGAAGAAGAAGATGAAGACGAATATGTTGACGTTTCTGATGCCGAACTTGGCGCCGCCCCTGGTCCCAGCGAAGTTGCAGCTTCTGAGGGACGGTCGCAAACTGCCGTAGAGGGGGCGAAAATATTGGAGAAGGGCGAACCTAGTCACACCTCCGCAGATGTGACTGAGGGCTTTTCCAAAGCTGGTGCGGCTCCCGGTCCTTAGGAGCTGTTCTTGTATCCCGTCTTTTAGACATTAGTCTGACGTTTCTTAGTAAATGAATTCCCCGTTTTCACTTAAGCGTTTTCCTTGCGTGACCTTGTCGTTGTTTCCGCCTCGAATGTGAGCGACCCATGGCTCACTGACGCTCTTAGGTCATCCTTACCTCGAGATTGAAGGAAACACACCGGCTAAGGCCGATGGGCAAACCAGGTCGGCTTGGGCCGATGAAGAAAGTAGGTCGGCTGGGGCCGACAAGAAAAGTAGGTCGGCTGGTGCCGACAGACAAAATAGGTCGGCTGGGGCCGACAGGCAAAGTAGGTCGGCTGGGGCCGACAGACAAAATAGGTCGGCTGGGGCCGACGGGCGAAATAGGTCGGCTGGGGCCGACAGACGAAATAGGTCGGTTGGACCGACAGGCGAAATAGGTCGGCTGGGGCCGATAGGCAAAGTAGGTCGGCTGGTGCCGACAGACATAATAGGTCGGCTGGGGCCGACGGACAGAAAAGGCCTTCGTGTTTTCTGCTGTTCTGCCAATGCCCCGCTGTCTCGCAGGTGATTCGGTTTTTATTTCACCAGAGTTGATGATACGGCGTAGTGGGGGGCATAAAGCTGCATCAGAGCTTTCCTGAAGGTGCTCTTTTCCCATGCGGATCACTTCGTCGCGCATGCAATCGCTTACCATTGGAGGACGTCACTTTCGAAGGACGATACTCTGAATCCGCCAGTTTTCGAAGCGTCAGTGGACGATTTCCTGCATTTAATGACCGTGATTCGGGATCAGGAAGGGATCTCCGTACACGTCACAACTAAGGCGGTGGGCTTGGCGCGCAGTGGGTCGCTGCGCTCATCCTGAGGGGCCACGTGGAGGCATGGGCCAAGTGCTTGAAACTCGGGACTTTCAGCTTTGATAGCTTGTTCCCGGCTCTTTTCTGCCTATAAAAAGGGGAGAAAGGGGTCATGTTTGGCTATCCCCAAAGTGTCTTTTCCATCAGAGCTTTCATTATGCTCACTTCTCTGCTGCTACAAGTGGGAGGACCGATTTTTCCTCTCAGGGGCTCCTTGCCGCCAGACAGCTGGGGCGACCGGGGAGCTGCAGAAGAATGGCTCGCCCTTAGGGGACGAGTCCCAGAGATCACATGGAGAGCGCACAAGGAGGGCGCGGAGGTTACACGGAGAGCGCACAATAACTCTTCCAGTGTGGCCTTTGCGGTTCCCCTTTGGGGACGCACGGTAGGAAGTGCACGCGGGCCTCTCATGACTTACTTGAACTTCTCCTCCTTCTCCGATTCAGATCCTTGGGCTCGGCCGCCTGGGGAATCTTTTACCACACGGAATGGGGGTGAAGGTGCGCCGCCCGCCGACTCCTTGTCCTTGAGACTGGGCAAGGCGTGGCGGTACACACTCGATTTGGGGGAGCGTTCCGACGCCGGGGTCCGCTGGCCTCCTGCCTGCTCGTCGAGGGTTCCTCGGGCGGGTGGTCTGGGATGGCCATCCAAATATCTCGGTTGGGTCACCGAGATATCGCTACCACTTGAAGCCAGTCGCAACTATTGGTCCATGTCGACCGGCTATTATCAGCTCGAACTGACTGGATGCGACTCGTCTGGCTCGACGATCGGATGCTGGAGCATCATAGATTGGCTAGGTCTGCTTTGGAGCAGTAGCCCGAGTTTTGTATTTCCCTTTATTTTATGCATTTCAATACTCTTGTAACGCCTGTGAGGCATTTGTAACTGATATTGATCGGCAATAAAGAGAGTTATGTTCTATTTCTTGATCTCTATCTTTCCTTGTGCCGAACTTGTAGTTGTTGTCATTTTGTGGGGTACAAAGGCGTCCCGCTTGTCCCTAGATGAGGATCTCACGCCGTCCGAACTAATCGAGGTTCGTGTGTGGCGGTTCAGAGATCATTCGGCGAAACATGCTCCTTACTCTGGTCAGAAGCCTGGTATTTTTGTGCTTCGCTTTTGCGGAGCCCGATTTATCGTGGGTCGGCCTTGGCCGATGTTCAGGGAATTCGTACCCCTTCCCATCATGGTTCAGGGAACCTGTCGCTCGGCCAGCCGGGTTTCGGAGATATTTGACTTGGCCCTGCCAAGGTTCGGAGATAATTGACTTGGCCCTGCCAAGGTTTGGAGATTTTGTTGCTCGGCCCAGCCGAGGTTTGGAGAATATTTTACTTGGCCCTGCCAAGGTTCGGAGATTTGGTGCTCGGCCCTGCCGAGGTTCGGAGAATATTTTACTTGGCCCTGCCAAGGTTCGGAGATTTTGTTGCTCGGCCCAGCCGAGGTTCGAAGAATATTTTACTTGGCCCTGCCAAGGTTCGGAGATTTGTTGCTCGGCCCAGCCGAGGTTCGGAGAATATTTTACTTGGCCCTGCCAAGGTTCGGAGATTTGTTGCTCGTCCCAGCCGAGGTTCGGAGATCCGGGCTCAAGAGAGTGACTCACTTGCCATCGTGGGCCACGGCGTTAGGTCCACGTGGCGCTTGATAAAGGGGCGTCAGAGCGGAACGGGCGGTATATTTTCACGCTTTTATTGGTGGCGCCACTCTTCCCGAGGGGACAGGTCATTGGCCGAATGCCGGACTTCTGCGTTTCCCGAAAAAGAGGCCAGCATTAAGAGGCTCGGGGAAGCGCCAAATGCATTTATTGCGGGGGCCGACAGATCGGAAAATGTTTGCTTGGGGAACTCCCGAACAACCTGCTCGCGCTTACCGATCTCGCTCGGGATGGGGCGCGATACTTCGGATTTCGCAAACGTTGAAACGGCGATGCGTGGTAAGTTCTTATAGGTCGGTGGTTACGGCGCGACCGATAGAGATACCTGCCTGACGAGTATAAATATGATCGGGGGGCATCGGTTTCGGCCATCCCTCGGTTCAAGTTCGAAAAAATGGCCTCCCCAGGGCGATCATTAGTCGGGTCGCGTTCCTCGCTCGACAGCCTGCCGCGTTCGGAGGGGAGGCGTACCTCCGTTACTATTGACGGAGAGGGCCTAGCGTCGGCCTTTGCGAGTAATCAGTAGCTCGCGAGGATCGCCGAAGAGCACCTGGACGTGTCGGTCAGGGAGGCGAAGGCCTCACGCCGGTTGATGCACCGTCAGAGGGAGGAGATTGCGTCCCTTCGTCAGCAAGTGGCTGATTTGACGGAGCGCCTGGAGGAGCTGTTAGCCTCCGGGAGTGACTCCGGATTCTGATTTGGGGCCTCCCTTCTTGTTTTTGTTTTTCACTGCCTCTTTGTAATCCTTTTTATAAATGAAAGATGGATCTTGTTTTTGAAGTCCTTTTCTTCAAGAGTTTATGGCCTTGACCCGTGTGATGAATTAGGGTGTTGGCGTGGCCCCATCGTTTTTGTGCATTGGTGTAGGCGCTTTGAACGACGGGTTATAGGGGCATCACTCAAAAAGGTTTTCAGTAGCAGAGAGGGGGATCTCCTAGCTCTGCTTGGGGCTTCTGGCCGATCATGCGGGGCTTAATGGCCCTTTAGGGGGGGTTCTGCCAATGGTGGCTTTCCCTCGTGCGCCGATGATTTTTTGTTTATCGCTCGTTTTGAACCGAACGAAGTCCTTGGGGACTATTTGAAATTTGCCTGGCTTTAATCGGGGCCTGTATACTTCGGCTTTTTCGCAGGGGTTTTAGCCCGAATGACTTTTACCTGGTCTTGCCATAGCCAGGACGATTCGTTGCTCGGTCCTATCGAGGTTCGGAGAATATTTTACTTGGCCCTGCCAAGGTTCGGAGATTTGTTGCTCGGCCCTGCCGAGGTTCGGAGAATATTTTACTTGGCCCTGCCAAGGTTCTGAGATTTGTTGCTCGGCCCAGCCGAGGTTCGGAGAATATTTTACTTGGCCCGGCCAAGGTTCGGAGATTTGTTGCTCGGCCCTGCCGAGGTTCGAAGAATATTTTACTTGGCCCTGCCAAGGTTCGGAGATTGTTGCTCGGCCCAGCCGAGGTTCGGAGAATATTTTACTTGGCCCTGCCAAGGTTCGGAGATTTGTTGCTCGGCCCTGCTGAGGTTCGGAGAATATTTTACTTGGCCCTGCCAAGGTTCGGAGATTTGTTGCTCGGCCCTGCCGAGGTTCGGAGAATATTTTACTTGGCCCTGCCAAGGTTTGGAGATTTGTTGCTCGGCCCAGCCGAGGTTCGGAGAATATTTTACTTGCCCTGCCAAGGTTCGGAGATTTGTTGCTCAGCCCTGCCAAGGTTCGGAGAATATTTTACTTGGCCCTGCCAAGGTTCAAAGATTTGTTGCTCGGCCCAGCCGAGGTTCGAAGAATATTTTACTTGGCCCTGCCAAGGTTCGGAGATTTCCTGTTCAAACAGACAGCTCGGTCGTGCCGAGGATTGGTAAGCAGTATCTATTTCTCCTTGCAATTTATAGCATGCAGTGCATAATGATTCACACGACAGGTTTTGAGGAAACAGATAAGCAGGAACGTGTGGTGAGGGATGTGAAGATGAATTCAGAGAGGACATACCCTATTGGTAATATTTACGAAGGTTGTCCACGTTCCAAGTCCGGGGAATGGACTTCCCATCCAGATCCTGCAGCTTGTAAGCTCCTGGTCCAATAATCTCCGCTACCTGGTACGGGCCCTCCCAGTTTGGCGCCAGCTTTCCTTGCTCCAGCGGTTTGGAAACAGAAGCCTTTCGGAGGACAAGGTCGCCAGGCAGGAAGGCTTTTCCTTTGACCCTGGAGGCATGATAGCGGGCCACCCTTTGCTGATAGGCAGCCGTTCTGATCCGGGCCTTCTCTCTGATTTCTTCTATCAGGTCGAGGTTGGTGCGGAGTTGTTCGTTGCTAGTCCCCTCCGAGTAGCTCTCCACCCGCAATGACGGGAGACCGACTTCTACAGGGATAACGGCCTCTGTACCGAAGGCCATCCGGAAAGGGGTCTCGTCTATTGGGATTCTTGGGGTTGTGCGGTAGGCCCATAAGACATGGTGCAGCTCATCTGCCCACCTGCCTTGGGCTCTGGAGAGACGAGCTTTAATTCCCTGGAGGAGGGTTCTGTTGGTCACCTCGGCCGCCCCATTGGCTTGTGGGTGCCCGACCGAAGTGAGGTGATGACGAATCCCATGCTCCTCGCAGAACTGGCGAAATTTGGAGTTATCGAACTGCTTGCCGTTATCGGTGATTATAGTATGGGGGAGGCCGAATCGGCAGATGATGGACCTCCACACAAAGTCTCGGGCCCGTGCCTCGGTAATTTGTGCGACCGCTTCCGCTTCGACCCATTTGGTGAAGTAGTCGATGGCGACAAACAAGAATTTCGCTGTCCTGTTGCAAGCGGGAATGGGCCGAGGATGTCCATCCCCCATTTGGCAAAGGGCCAAGCGGAGGATATAGAAACTAGCTTGGCGGAAGGGAGTCTTTGGATGTTTGAATGTCTTTGGCAGGGGTCGCAGGTGCGGACCAGATCGTCCGCGTCTTTCTGCATGGTCGGCCAGTAATAGCCTTGTCGCAGCACTTTATGGCAGAGGGACTGGCTTCCCAAATGGTTGCCGCAAATCCCTCATGTACCTCGCGCAGAGCGTAGTCCGCTTCTGATGGGCGAAGGCACCTAAGCAGCGGCATGGAAAATGACCGCTTGTACAGTTGGTTGTCAATCAACACGTAGTAGATGGCCTGCAGCTTCAGCTTCCTAGCCTCTCTTCGGTCGGACGGAAGCGATCCTTCTTTGAGATATTTGAGGATAGGGTCGAACCAGGATGGTTCGGCCTCAACTTGCATCATGCGGTCGGCTTCCGCGATACTCGGCTTTTCCAGAGTCTCCAGGTGGAATTTTTGCTCGGCATCCATTGTCTCCGTGTTGCCAGTCGGGAGAGTAGGTCGGCATGGGCATTCTGGATCTGGGGATCTGAATAATTTCAAATTCGGAAAAATGGGGAAGCAAGTTACGCACCTCCTGGAGATATCGAATCATATTTGGTTCCCGAGCTTCGAACTCTCCCCGAACATGGCCGGCTACCAGCTGAGAGTCGGTGAAGGCGTTGAGCTTTTCCACCTTCAGATTGCGGGCGATCCGGAGACCAGCTAACAGAGCTTCGTACTCGGCTTCGTTGTTGGAAGCCAGGAAGGAGAATCGGACGCCATACTCGAAGGTCATCCCCTCAGGACTAGTGAGAACTAGACCCGCGCCGGAGTGATGGGCATTGGACGACCCGTCGACGTGGAGGAGCCACCGGGCTCCAGACTTTGGCTCTTCAAGAGAGTCTGGGGTAGAACCGTCCTCCGGGATGGTACACTCGAGGAGGAAGTCGGCCAATACTTGGGCTTTGATGGCTGGGCGAGGCTGAAAATGTATGTCATGCTCGCTTAGCTCGACGGCCCATTTGGTCATTCTCCCCGATGTTTCCGGACGATGGACCACCGCCCTGATGGATTGGTCAGTCAGGACCGTTACGGAATGTGCTTGGAAATACGGCCGCAGCTTTCGAACCGAGGTGATCAAGGCCAACACCATCTTCTCAATTCTGCTGTACCTCATCTCCGCATCGCGGAGCAGCCTGCTGACGTAATAGATCGACTTTTGGACTTTGCCTTCTTCCTTGACTAGCACCGAACAAACCGCG
>UESW01002665.1:156658-180912 GCA_900491605.1 Calamus simplicifolius | reverse complement strand
CATTTGAAGCTTCTATCTGCACTGTTTCTAATCCTATTAACAATAGCATTATATTTACTGAAAATAGAAATGGCAATGTATACTTAATTGATTTAGATAATTTGTCTACTAGTAATCATTGCTTAGTTGCTGATAATGCTAATATTAATGAGATTGGATGGCTATGGCATCGTAGATTAGGTCATGCAAGCACACACTTGATTTCAAAATTAATTAGAATGGATTTAGTTAAAGGACTTCCAAAGTTAGATTTTGAAAATAACCGAATTTGTGATGCATGTCAATTTGGAAAACAAACTAGAAACTCTTTCAAATCTAAAAATGTTGTTTCCACTTCTAGACCACTAGAGTTACTTCACATGGACCTTTTTGGACCTACTAGAACCACTAGTCTAGGAGGAAAGAAATATGGTCTTGTGATAGTAGATGATTATTCTAGATTCACTTGGGTATTGTTTTTGGCTCATAAGGATGAGACTTTCCCTATATTCATGAAATTCATCAAGAAAGTCACTAATGAGAAAAACAACACCATAGTGTCTCTTAGAAGTGATCATGACACTGAATTTGAAAATCATTTATTCAAAAAATTTTGCATTGAAATGACATTCATCATAATTTTTCTGCACCTAGAACACCTCAACAAAATGAGTTGTAGAAAAAAAATAGAACTTTAGAAGACATGGCCCGTACCATGCTATGTGAAAGCAACCTACCAAAATACTTTTGGACGGAAGCTATAAACACGGCATGTTACATCCTTAATAGAGCCCTAATTAGGCCAATCCATTAAGAAAACTCCTTATGAATTATGGAAAAATAGAAAATTAAATATTAGTTATTTTCATGCATTTGGTTGTAAATGTTTCATTCATAATAATGGTAAAGATAATCTTAAAAAATTTGATGCAAAATCTGATGAAGGCATATTCTTAGGATATTCAACAACTAGTAAAGTCTATAGAGTATTTAACAAGAAATCCTTAATTGTAGAAGAATCTATTCATGTAGTTTTTGATGAGTCTTTAGCATCAAGTTTAGAAAAGATTGATGATGAGGAAGATACAATTTTGCTAGAAAGAGATATTGAAAAATTAATTATAGATGTATCTTCAGATCATAAACAAGAAGCTAAAGATGATGATTCTCCTAGGGTTGATGTTATTGATACTAATCATAATGAGGTAGATCTTCCTAGAGATTGGAGATATGCCTATGGTCATCCAAAGGAATTGATTATAGGTGATCCATCTCAAGGAGTAAGAACTAGATCATCTATGAGAAATATCAATAATCATCTTGCATTTGTATCTCAAATTGAACCTAAAACTATTGAAGAAGCTGAAAAAGATAATAATGGATGCTGGCTATGCAAGAAGAATTAAACCAATTTACTAGAAATAATGTATGGTCCTTAGTTGATAGACCTAAAGGTCATTCAGTTATAGGATCTAAATGGGTATTTAGAAATAAATTAGATGAAAATGACATAGTAATTAGAAATAAAGCTAGATTAGTTGCAAAGGATATAATCAAGAAGAAGGAATTGATTTTGATGAAACTTTTGCACCTGTAGCTAGATTAGAAGCAATTAGACTATTACTTGCATTTGCATGTCATATGAATATCAATTTATTTCAAATGGATGTTAAAAGTGCATTTTTAAATGGTTTTATAAATGAGGAAGTTTATGTAGAACAACCACCTGGTTTTGAAGATCATGAATTTTCAAACCATGTTTTTAAATTACACAAAGCACTATATGGTTTAAACAAGCACCTAGAGCTTGGTATGATAGGTTAAGTAAATTTCTAATTGAAAATAATTTTTAGAGGAAATGTTGATAAAACCTTATTTTTGAAAAGAAAAGACAAAGATTATTAGTAGTACAAATATATGTAGATGATATTGTATTCGGTGCTACTAACAATCTTTTGTGTCAAGAATTTGCTAAGTTAATGCAGGATGAATTCGAAATGAGCATGATGGAGAACTCAATTTCTTCCTAGGATTACAAATCAAACAAAGCAAAGATGAGATTTTCATCAACCAAACAAAGTATACGAAGAAATTCTCAGAAGTTTGGAATGGAATCAATCAAACCCCTTGGAACACCTATGAGTCCTTCATGCAAATTAGACAAAGATGAAGATGGTAAAAATTTAATCAAAGTATTATAGAGGTATGATCGGATCTCTACTTTACTTAACTGTAAGTAGACCTGATATCATGTTTGTTGTTTGTCTATGTGCTAGATTTCAATCAGAACCTAAAGAATCTCATTTAATTGCTGTAAAAAGAATACTAAGATATCTAAGTGAACTAAAAATGTAGGATTATGGTATTCTAGAGACTCAACACCAAATTTGATTGCTTATTCTGATTCTGATTATGCTGGATGTAAATTAGATAGAAAAAGTACAAGTGGTGCATGTCAATTTTTAGGAAGTAACTTAATCTTTTGGTTTAGCAAAAGCAAAATTCAGTTGCATTATCTACTGCTGAAGCTAAATATGTTGCAGCTGAAGTTGCTGTGCTCAAATCCTTTGGATTAAGCTACAACTTGAAGATTATGGCATAACACTTGATAAAACTCCTATTAGATGTGATAACACAAGTGCAATAAACTTAACAAAAAATCCTATACAACATTCAAGAACTAAGCACATTGAAATTAGATATCATTTTATAAGAGAACATGTAGCTAACAATGAAATTTGCCTTGATTATGTTAGTACTGAAGAACAATTAGCGGACATATTTACAAAACCTTTGAGTGAAGAAAGATTTTGTTATCTTAGAGGAGAGTTAGGGATTTGTGACCCTTTGGAATGATTTTGAAACCCCTAAGAAATGATTTTCTAGAATTCAATCAATTTCTTGAAATTTCTCTCATGATTTTAAGGAAATTTATCTAGACATTTGAACCCCTTGATTCATCACATTACAAAGCTTATTCAGCCAAAATCTGATCTCTATCCGGACATTTTCAGATCCTTTGAAATTCTCTTTTTTTTTAACTGTCTCGGAGCCGACTCCTCTGGTATCAGAGTCGACTCCAGTTCTGTCTGAGTCTTTGGAGCTGACACCTGCTTTTCCCGAGTCGACTCCACTTCGAGCGCTAACTGTGTTAGTGACCTGGAGCCGACACCTCGCTTTGCGGGAGTAGACTCCAAGTGGTCCCAAGTTATCTCTTTAGGGCAGAGCCAACTCCTCTTTCATTTCAATCGACTTCAAACTTTTCCAAACTCTCTCAAACTTTTTCCAAAACTCCAAATCTCTTAAATTAGCCTCTCCATAGCACTCAATGGCACCCAAGCACAGAGGATCGTTGTTTGGAGAAAGAGTAACAATGGGGAAACATACGGCACAGCGTCTGACGCGTGAACCCTCTCCGGAATCATCCTCCAGCTCAATCACATCCACTCCGAGTGCCATTCCTAGCCCATCCTCACCACAAGTTGATACCCTAGTCGGCCAAATCATTACCATAGGAAGAAAGGTGGATTTTGAATTTTTTGAAGCCGAGGGTTTTTCTATTGGAAGACAAATCAAAAACTCGGTTGGGATAAGGTATGTTCCTTAGATGTACCCACTTATCTGGCTCTAGTTAAGGAATTTTACTTCAATTTGTCAAGAGAAGATGGAGGATTAGTTAGTATGGTTAGAGGAAAAAGAATTCATCTCACATCCAAATTTTAGGAAATCTTTTGGAAATCCCTGTCGTAGGATTGATTGCAAATAGTCACAGTGATAGAGCAGGAGCATTGTCAAGGATGTTGGGTAGAGACTTCACTGAGTTTGAGGAAGTTAGTGCAAATCAGTTGCCTTTTGAGCTTAGACTGTTACATAATATATGTGGTAGGATCCTATTTCCTAAAACTGGTAGGTTTGAGTATGTCTCAGAGCGAGACATAGTGATTATGGACAGTATTTTGATGGGTCAGCCAATCAATCTAGCAGGAATTATGATATGGTATATGGCTGAGGCCGGGGGCAAGAGGAGATCGACCTTGCCTTATGGAATGGTCCTGACCATGGCATTCAAAAGTCAAGGAGTTGTTAATTCTGAGAATGAGCAATTGAAAAACCTAAGGCACACTGATTATTACAGCTTGGCTACAGTGCATAGAATGGGGTTTGTGAAAGTGGATGGTAGATGAAAAGAAAATGTTATCTGGATGAGAAAGCAACTGACATTAGGGTCACTGCACCATTTGAGGCAGGTCCATCAGTGAGGCATCCATCACCAGAGCCTAACAGATCATCACCACCACTGGCACCTACTCCAATTTTGGCACCTGTGCCATTGCCTGTTCCTTCTGCTGGTTTTTCTGATATTTAGTTAGAGCAACTTAAAAGTTTATTGTGTACTCAAAAGGAAGAGATAAAGACTGAGTTAGATAGCAGATTTATGAACTTGAGAGAGACTCTCTATTCCTTGGATGATAGAATCAGCAAGATTGAGTCCACTCTTGGTTCTTCTTCAGAATCTTTGAAGAATGATCTCATGCACATTTTTGAGGAACTTAAAGAGATTGAAGGAAATTCAGAGACTTATTCCAAATGCAATACAGAGCTTCAAGACAAAATTGTTACTGCATGTGGATTTGTTGATAGAAGACTGAAGGAATTTGTCAGAACTCAAAGTGAAGGAATAGGAAAAATTGTAGAAGAATTGCAAAGACTTCTTAGAACTCATTTTTTATTATGTTGTAATGAAGTTCTTTTGATGTTATTAAAAGATGATGTTTAGTTTAGTATGTTTTGATATTTTGATGATGTAATGAAGTTTAATGAAGTTAGATATAATGAAGTTCTTTTTGAAATGTAATGTTTACTTTTTATTAAATGTAATGTTGTGAATGAATTACTTGAATTTTTTAATTTGATTGTTCTTTTGAGAAAGATTAATATGAACTTGAATCTTTTCTAAAACCTTTTTGTTGATTACAAAAAAGGGAGAGAGAAGATTGTATATGCAAGCTTAAGTGATGGGTATCAAGCAAGCTTAAGGAATTGGTATCAAATAGTTTTGATGAAATAAGTTTAATTGGTATTAAGCATCAAATGTAATTTGATATGATCATATGAGTTTAATAGTAAAGGAAGAGAAGATGTTAAATTGAGTATCATAGGGGAGCTACCTCATTCAGGGGGAGCTCAACTATGAGAACTTAAAACTTGTGAAATTTGATTTGAAACTCTTATTGATTAATCATGCATATACTCGATGTTTTTGTCATCATCAAAAAGGGAAAGATTGTTGACCCAAGTATTGATTTTGATGATTAACAAAAGACATGAGTATATTCATTATGTTTCTGATAAATTTACGAAGTGTTTCAAGCATTAAAAATGTTCGGTCATTCAAAAGGTATAGGGAAATAAGTTTTGAATCAAAATTGAAAAGAAAATTTGTAAGTTTAGAACTTAGAGTCGACACCCAAACAGTCAGGAGCCGACCCCAGGGCGTATCAGAACTTTTCTGGAATTTCGGCATGGTCCGGAGTCGGCACCTACAGTTTCGGAGCCGACTCCAACCTGAGATACAGAGAAGTATTTTCTGCATCAGTTTTCGAAGCCGACACCTGGAGATCGGGAGCCGACACCTGAGAGTTCGGGAGCCGACACCTGAGTTTCTGGAGCCGACTCTAACCTGAGATACAGAGAACGTGTTTTTGTGGACATTGTTGGAGCTGACACCCTTAGATTCTGGAGCTGACTCCCAAAATCGCTGAGCTGACACTTAAATTTTTTGGAGCCAACTCCTCAACAACTTCTTATTACTATTTTTGGACACCATGATCTGGAGCCAACACCTAAAAAGTTGGAGCTGAATTCAACCTGTTAGGAACGGATTTTTCAAATGTCAGAACGGACTCCAACGGTAAGATTTTTCTACCTAATCTTTAACGGCTATTTTTCTTTGTGTGTAGATGCAAGCCAACCACTATATAATGGCTATATTTTCCACCTAACCTTGGATTAAAGTCTATAAAAAGGAGATTAATTTGGTTAAAAAAAAAAGAAGGGAGAACGGAAAAAGAGAAATATTTTATGAAAAATCAAAAATCCTGAGAGAGAAATCAAAAGGAAAAACTCTGAGCTTAAGTCCATCAATCTCAGAGAGTTCAAAGAGAAATCCGAAAGCTTCTCAAGATCAAATCCAAGAGATTTTCAACATTTGAAGAAGAAAGCAAAAAGCCCAAAATCCTTAACTTCTCAACTGCGATTTTCATGAAGAATCTGAGCTGAAGTCTGATTCAGTCCTTCAAAGGAGAAGAGGAAATGAAGAAAAGAAGAAAAGCTCACTTCCAAATTGCTTTAAACATGCTTTTCTTACCTTTGTTTATTTTATTGTATATTTGCTCATTTGAGGAGCTGCTATCAATTCAAAACTCTTTTTTCACTATTTTTGGCTAATTCAATCAGGGGATTGAATTAGTGGAGGTAGTATACCTCGGGACAAGCTAAGGATAACTTGTGGTTGGGTTTTGTGCTGGTGAGCCCAGAAAAATCGGCTGGGTTCGTTGTGATCCCGAGGAAAACAACAAGTTTTGAGTTGTGAGCTTGTAAAACAACTCGGCTGTAATTAAGTGGATTATAGTGTGGACCCAAGTGAAGCTTGGGAGTGGACGTAGGTGTTGGATACACCGAACCACTATAAAATCTTTGTGTTTGCCGTGTTTTGTCTCTTTGTCTCTCTCTATCTCATTTGTTTGTGCTTAGCATTTATCTATGCATTGCACTTAAGCACTTTCATATCAGAGCACTTAGTTTTAAAGAGCTAAATTTTTTAAAGAACCCAATTCACCCTCCCCCCCTCTTGGGTTGCCATCTGGGCCAACAAAGATAAAGTCTTTTTGAAAGTGTCTCTCTGGAAGGGTATTATGAGGGTTGGAAAGAAAGGCAAGTTGAGTGTCAGGTATATTGGACCCTATAAAATTCTAGAAAAAGTTGGGACACTTTCTTATAGATTGGCCTTACCTCCAGAGTTATCTCAGATTCATAATGTATTCCATGTATCAATGCTTAGGAGGTATGTGTTGAATTCCTTCCATGTGATTCAATCCAAGAATGTAGAGCTATAGGAAGATTTGTCATTTGTATCAGAACTAGTAAAAATCTTGAGCCGAGAGGCTAAGAAGCTTCGTAATAAAAGAATCCCCTTAGTTAAGGTTCAATGGCTAAATCATCAAAAGAAGAAAGCTACATGGGAGCGAGATGATGAGATGAGATTAAAGTACCTCTATCTATTTGAGAATATATCTAGCTAAATTTCATGGACGAAATTTTTTAAGGGGGGAAGAATTGTAACATCCTAAAAATCTTGTAATTTTTGATAATACTAGTGGCATTTTCATTTATAATGAATGTCGAATGATTTCAAATGATGTGTGGGTGTGTTGGCCATGTGATAAATGTAAAAAGAAAAATTTGTGGTATAAATGAGTATATTTTTGTGTGTTTTTGATTTAAGAATTTGAGATATTTAAGTTTTAATGGGCTTAAATCATAAGAAAAAAACAAGTTTAGTTTGAGTTTTATCCTTAAGTGATGTTTTTAACAATTAGAGTCGACTCTAATTGGTGAGGAGTCGACTCTGCACGGTTTAGAACTTTTGACATGCTTTAGAGTTGACTCCTATAGAAGGTGGAGTCGACTCTAATTAAAAAATAAAGATTGGGCATTTCTACTTCGCATTAGAGCTAGCTTTCGATTCTGTTAGAGCCGGCTCTAAGTTTTGCTAGAGCCGACTCTAAATTTACTAGAGCTAACTCTATGACTACATTTTTTTGGTTAAATCTTTAAAATTCCATATTTATTCTGTTTAAAATTTGATTTGAGTGTTGTTTGAATCGTTGGGTTTCTAAAATCGAGCTTTTCAAGTTAATAATATTTTTTCTTAGAAATATTATATGGATATATTGAATTTTTAAAAAATAATAATAAATAGCTATCGAGGGACAAATAAAAATTTAGTTGAGCTACTATTCATGCCTTAGCCCCTAAATAACTTACTGTTCATGACTTGGTCCCCAAGTCACCAGAAGAAAAAGGAAAAATAATGTGGGTTCAGCCAAAAAAAGAGAAAGAAAGAAAGAGAGAAAGAAAGAAAGAAAAGAGAGGAAGGAGAAAGGAAGAAGAAAAGGAAGAAAAGGGAAAGAGGAAGGAAAGAAAGGGGAAGCTTGGGGTTTATGCTTGTCTTCAGGTAAGCTATAGCTTCCCTAAACCTCGCATGACTCTGAAATTTTTTTAGATTCTTGTATCTTAAAATAATGGAGAGGTAATAGTGAATAGATAAAGGATGGAAGAAAATAATGAGATATCAGAGATTAGATCATGTATGATTGCATGGTTTTGGGAAAAAACCTTATGTACAAGTAACCCTAATAGTTATTGTGTCCGTATATTGACGTAGGTCAGGAGAATTCTTTCAGGAAGCAGGAACATCGGATTTGAGTACCAGTTAAAAGGATATTTTGCTGTGGTGAGTGGGTTTCTCATCTAGTAAAGAAAAAATATATCTTTGAGCTAATAGGGTGATGTTTAATACCTAGTTGTGGTATGATAGTAAAGTATTATATATTTTTAAACTTGGGAAAATAAGAACTTAGTATATGATATTCTGATGCATGGGTTTTGATGCATGAGTTTTAGAGTATGGGTTCTATTACATAAGTTAAAGCATGAGTTTTGAGCAAAAGAATAAAGCATGAGTTTTGATGCATGTATCATATTGAGCATTAAATAGCTATGGGACTGATCATTCTGTAAATTGTGATGTAACATAAGCATTGCACACTACTATTGAGCCGGCACCTTCTTATGATTCGATCGTACGATGAATCCTAAGACCAGGGGTGAGTGCACTCTAGACCAGGCCTAGTGGGGCAGGTTGTAAGCAGCCCGTAGGGGTGAGAATCATAGCTCAATAGAGCTGGTTATTATATAGCCCATGGGGTAGAGATGAAACCCGAAGTTCTAGGGTTAATGAACAAAGCACTTTGCTAGATGAAACGCACAGGTAAGGGGTACTATTTGTGTGGGAATCTGTAGCCAGTCACATACCCAATGATAGTACACCTATAAGAGGGCGATTGTAGTGTGGTATCTCGAAGGTTTCATACACAATCCAGCATTATAAATTTTGAAAAAAACTTGCATTTGGTTTTATAAAAAGGGCCAGTGGACCAAATACATATCCCAATAGGGATGAGTTGAAAAGAGAAGCTAATGGGAAAAAATTAGATCCCAATAGGGATCAGAGTGATGAGTAAAAAAAGTCTGGGCAGTATAATGAAGATATATATATATATATATATATATATATATATATATATATATATATATATATATATATATATATTATGAAGTATTGCATCATGTTTGGATTTTTTTATAAATGAGTTATTCAAAGAGTATTTCAGTACTGGTATATTGTTGCAAGCATAAGCTAAGTTATAAGTTATCTTTTATCATTTCAAAAATATGTAATTATCCATGTATGGAGATAGTTTCTAATGGGAAAAAATTTGATTTGATGCTTCAGTTTATGATATATATTATTTAAAGAATAAGCTACATTTTAAGCTTTCTGATATCATATTCACACGAGTAGTATATGTATTTATATGCTTTAGAATGATGTTATGGTTCTCTATTTCCCATGGTTAGATGGTTATCCAGTCATTAGAACTTAGGTCTCACCCCTCTATGATTGATAATTACTTTCAGATCAGTGAGTCTCTCTGACAGGATCAAAGGATAAGCAGGACTGGACCCTTAGCTGATGAAGCTTGCTTGGATGCAAGAGTGTATAGATGATAGTCTTGTATATTGAGATAGAATGGGGTGACATTTATGTATATGCATATGTGTATGTGTATAGTGAGATTTGATGATGTATCTTAGAATCTTTTATCATGAAAGAAAGACTTGTGTTTTAGAGAGAATTATGAGTATAATGTTAGTATCAGTGATTACTATCAATTGTGAATGTGATCTTATAATCTTCCTGAGGTATCATAAAAAAATATTATTTAAGTAGGATGATGCTTAGTGTTGATATGATTTTTGTAGTGATATACATTTATTTATATGAATAGATGATAAAAAGTTTTTATCAGGATGCATTTTTGAGTGCCTGTCATTTGTGATAATTTGTTAAAATTTTATAGGTCTTTATAGAGCGCTACATAAAGGCTAAGAGAACCTCATCCGATTACTGCAGGTATGCAGGATTGCTGGCAGTGGCCCCAAGAGTAAAGGGAGCCGACAGTCGGCCTTCCTATTTGAGGCTTGGCTTAGGTTTAATGATTTGGTTGAAGAAGTTGTTGAAAAGCAAGCCACTCCCGAAGGGCCAAGGGGCACACTTTTCTGGTGCCACAAATCCACGGGCATGATGCTATCAATGATGGCCCAGGGATCTTTTTCTCGTCATTCAAGTATGGAGGATGAGGAGGAGAAGGAGAGGAAGAAGGGAGAGGTTTTGGAGGTTGTACGTGAAGTGTAAGGGAGGATGTGTAGAGGTCATATGGGAAGAGCACAAGGGATCTTACTGACCTTATCCATCCATTGTAGAACTATATAGGCCATAGTGAAAACACTATTTTTTATGGGCCTCGACTTCCATAGGCTTTCCATCAACCATGGTAGCCGTTATTGTTGGGCCTCTTCTCCCTGAGGCATTCTGTCAACCCTGGTAATCACCGATCGAAGATCCATCAGGTGGTTTCTTAGCGGATGAAAAGCCAAAGATAAGTTTCTTCAAGTTGATTCTTCTTTCCATACCTTTGTCCGATGCCCTGGAGATCACAATTCAATGAAGTTCATTTTCTAGAGCAGAAGCCCTTTTGATGCAATGTCCATAGTTGAAATTTCGTTTCTCAAAAATTTCTTTATATTTTTCTGTGCTGCATCGCACTTGTAATGCCTTGCGATAGGTTGTAATTTTTGTAATGTAATATCTTGGAATAAAAGAACTTCTTCCTTCAAATGTCTATTTCTTCTTGTCATTTCGACTCTTTCTTTCATCGAGTGTTTGCGACTTCAGCGCATTAAAGTTTTTGGCCTTTTCTGAGGCATAGATTATGCTCAGATGCACCGAGAATATTTCTTGATTTGGCTGAGTTATAGGTAAGGCTCGGACCTACCGAGTCATAAGAATATCCAACGTTGTGGGGAAGGCTAGGACCTTTTTCCAAGATTTTGGTTGATATGCTCAATCGGATGAGATTCATGGAATCATAGGGAGTGTGAGGAACTTAACTTTTGCCAAGTATTTGGTGATTTCATTCAGCTCTACCGACGTTTGTCAGGCTATGCTAAATCTTTGGGAATGGAGTACTCAACTCTACTTATATCATAGGAAGACCTGGGTGGCCTTACCAACATTCATGAACATATGGTCATGCCGAAGGGTTTTTACTTAATTTTCCAAAATTAGGAGAACTTCTTGGCTATGCCAAGAATTTCTCGGCCATGCCAAGGTTTGAAAAAAAATTTACCTCGCTCCTCTAAGGTGCGAAGATTGCTGCTTGGAGAATGTCTGCTCGGAAAGAGTTGCTCGGCCGTGCCAAGGTTTGAAGAAATATTTTACTTGGCTCCTACCAAGGTACGAAGAAAGTTATTCGACTCTATCAAAGTATGAAGAAAGTTGCTTAGCCTTGCCAAGGTATGGAGAAAGTTGCTCGGCCCTGTCGAGGTATGGAGAAATGAAACCCATAGGTCATTGATTGTGTGAAATCTGTCTTTCATTAATAACTTTGGGAAAGTGATTGAGATAGGAACATTTTAAGTTAAAAGTAAAGTTTCATTATTGTGAACAGAATGGTCTTGGTTTAGGTATACCTTACTGGTAGTATATTCGAAGGTTATCTACATTCCATGTCTGAGGGATAGACGTTCCATCTAGATCTTGAAGCTTATAGGTGCCGGGTCTAATAACCTCCGTAATTTGGTAGGGGCCTTCCCAGTTTGGAGATAGCTTTCCTTGTTCCAATGGTTTGAAAACAGACATCTTGCGGAGTACAAGGTTACTGGGAAGGAACAATTTTCCTTTAACTTGGAAGGAATGATAATGAGCTACCTGTTGTTGATAGGCAGCTATCTGGATTTGGGTTTTTTCTCTGACTTCTTATATCAAGTCGAGATTGGCTCGCAGCTGCTCATCATTTGATGCCTCTAAATAATTGTCCACTTATGGCGAAGGTAATCCTACCTTCATAGGAATGATGACTTTAGTGCCAAAAGCCATTCTGAACGGGGTTTCATTGGTGAGGATTCTTTGGGGTGGTCCGAAAGGCCCATAGAACATGGTGGAGTTTAACTGCTCATCTGCTTTGTGCCTTGTTGAGCTGAGCTTTAATCCTTTGCAGCAAGGTTCGATTTCTAACCTCTGCTTCACCATTGGCCTGAGGATGTCCAACTGATGCCATGGTCTTCACAAAATTCATAAAACTTTGGATTATCAAATTATTGACCATTGTCGGTGATTATGGTATGTGGGAGGCCAAACTAGCAAACAATGGATCTCCATACAAAATTCTTGGCTCATGCTTCAGTGATCTAAGTGACCATCTCGGCCTTGACTCACTTGATGAAGTAATCGATTGCTATGAATAAAAACATTCTCTGTCTTGTAGCAAGCAGAAAGGGACTGAGGATGTCTATTCTCCACTTAGAAAAAGGCCAAGCATACGAGATCGATGTCAAGTGAGGAGAGGGAAGCCTCTGGACATTGGAGTGCCTTTGGCATGAATCATAGGCTTAGACAAGATCGTCGGAATCGTTTTGCATAGTTCGCCAGTAGTATCATTGACATAGCACTTTATGACATAAGACACGTCCACCAAGATGATTACCATAGATACCTTCATGAACCTCTCGTAAAGCATAGTCAGCTTCTAACGATCGAAGGCACTTAAGCAATGACATGGAGAAAGATCGCTTATACAACTGATCATCTAGTAGGACATAGTAAGATGCTTGCATCTTTATTTTTTTTGCCTCCTTTCTATCCTCCAGAAGAGATCCTTCTTTAAAGTATTTGAGGATGAGGTCGAACCAAGATGGTTTGGCCTTGATCTGCATTACTCGATTAGCATAGGCAATGTTGGACTTCTCGAGGACTTTAAGGTAAAATTTTCACTCAAGGTTCATCGAATCCATAGTGGCCAAGCAAGATAAAAGGTTAGTGCACACATTTTCGGCCCTTAGAACCTGAATAATTTCAAGTTTAGAGAAGTTGGAGGACAAGTCATGCACCTTTTGAAGATACTAAACCATGTTCGGCTCTCGGGCTTCAAATTCTTCTCGTACATGGCCGGCGACTAGCTGTGAGTCGGTGTAGACATTCAATCTCATCACTTTTAGGTCGCGGGGGATTCGGAGTCCAGCAAGCAGAGCCTCATACTCCAAACTGGTGAGGACTAAACCAGCACCAGAACCATTTGCACAGGAAGATCCATCCACATGAAGCAGCCACAAAGCTTCAAATTTCGGCTGCTTAGAGATCTCTGGAGTGGAACCATCCTCTAGTATGGTACACTGAAGGAGAAAGTCTGCCAGAATGATGGTGGGGCGAGGTTGATACCGGATGTCATGCTCGCTCAGCTCGATGACCCACTTTGCCATCCTTACTGATATTTCTGGACGGTGAAGAACTGACTTAATAGGTTGGTCAGTTAAGGCTACCACAACATGTGCTTGGAAATAAGGATGCAGCTTTCGAGTGAATGTTATCAAAGATAACACCATCTTCTCGATTCGAGTGTACCTTATTTTAGCATCACGGAGCAATTTGCTGACAAAATAGATGGGCTTTTAGAGTTTGTTCTCCTCTCAGACCAGCACAGATCCAATGACATTCTCTGATGCTTCTAGGTATAGATACAAAATTTTTATGAGCCTCAGACTATTGAGGAGTGGTGGTGAACTGAGATACCTTTTGAGATCCTTAAAGATTTCTACCAATTTGGAGTCCACTGAAAGTTTTTAGTTGACCGAAGTGCTTTGAAAAAAGGAAGATACTTCTTAGCTGATTGAGCGATGAAGCAGTTGAGGGCCGCTATCCTTCTAGTGAGACGTTGTACTTCTTTGACCGATCTGAGAAGCACCATCTCTTGGAGAGCTTAAATCTTCTGAGGGTTTGCTTCAATGCCTTGCTGGGAGAACATGAAACCCAAGAACTTCTCAGAATTGACTCTAAAGGCACATTTGGTTGGATTCAGCTTCATCTGATACTTTCTGAGTGTTTTGAAGCTCTCTGTGAGATCGTTGATATGCTGGGATACTTCTTTGCTTTTAACTAGTATGTCATCAACATAAACTTTCATATTTCGATCGATCTGTTCTTTAAAATCTTTGTTGATTAGTCTTTGGTAAGTTGCTTCAGTATTCTTCAAACCAAAAGGCATGACTCAGTAGCAATATATACCTTGGTCAGTGATGAATGTAGTCTTTTTCTCATCTTCGGACGCCATGCAAATTTGATTATAGCCCAAATAGGCATCCATAAAGGTCAACATATGGTGGTCCGAGGTAGCATCCACAAGTTGATCAATCCTTGGCACAGGAAAACTATCTTTTAGGCAAGCTTTATTGAGGTCTATGAAGTCGATGCAAATTCTTTATTTTTCATTCGACTTCTTTACCATGACAACATTCACCAACCAGTCAGGGTAATTTATCTCCCAAATAAAATTTTCCTTAAGGAGCTTCTCAACTTCTTCTTTAATAGCCTTTTGTCGTTCGGGGGCAAAGCTTCTTTTCTTCTATTTGATTGGCCAGAACGTCTCATCCATATTGAGGTAATGGATAAGAATGTTTGGACTGATTCTCAGCATATCTGAGGCTGACCAGGCAAAGAGATCAGCGTTCCTTCGAAGAAACTCAATCAAGTCTTATCGAGGCTTTCCTTCTAGCTGTGATCCAACTTTTATGGTTCGATCTGGCCAAGCCTCGTCAAATGGCACTTCCTCAAGTTCCTCAATCGGTTCTCCCCATTGCTCGACAAAGCATTTTCGAGCATCCAAACCATCAACCTCAGGTCTTCTAGATTGAAGATCAGCGATAAAGTAGTACCGAGGTGTAGCTTGGTTTTCTTGAATCGTTCCCACTCTCCATTCTATAGAAAACTTCATGGCAAGATGAGGAATAGACATGATAGCCCTGAGGAACATTTGTCCGAGTCTATCAAGGATTGCATTGTAGGGCAACGAAGCTTGGTTACCAGAAAGTCTGCATGAACAGTTGCTATACTAGGCCAAGTGCCAGCTCGAACCACCAACGTGACGACTCCTTCGGGAGTGATAGCATTGCCAGTGAACCCTATCAGGGTAGAGTCTATAGCTTGAAGATCTTTCATCCGTAACTTCATCCTCATAAAGCATCAAAATACAAAACATTAACAAAGCTTTTACTATTGACTAAAATTTGGTGTACATCATAATCGTTCATATTAAGAGATACAACTAAAGAATCATCATGTTGATACTGTATCCTCTTGAGATCTTCATCCAAAAAGGAAAGTCCTTTAGACCGAGTCCTTTTTGATGGGTTTTCTTCTTCATCTGGCCAGTCTGAAAAAGGGCTGATCATAGTGATCATGTTGACACTTCCAATAGCTGGTGGTTTCGGCAGAGGTGGCTGGTGAGGCTTGGGTTGATGGTCTCCTTTATTGTTTGCCTTAGAGGCCCTTCTGAATTGATCCAACCTTCCTCGACGGATAATGTTGGCCCAGATGGCAACCCAAGAGGGGGGGGGGTGAATTGGGTTCTTAAAAATTTAAGACTTTTTGAAATTTTTAAACAAATTAACTCAAGATGTGCAAGTGAGAGAAATTAACTTATAAGCAATGCACAAACAGAAATATAAGAGAGATAGAGTGAGAGACAAATGAGCACGGCAAACACAAGATAATTTTATAGTGGTTCGGTGCAACCAACACCTACGTCCACTCCCAAGATTCACTTGGGTCCACACTATAATCTCCTAGATTACAGCCGAGTTGTTTTACAAGCTCACAACTCAAACTTGTTGTTTTCCGGGATCACAACGAACCCAGCCGGTTTTACACGGGCTTACCAGCACAAAACCCAACTCGTTGTTTTTAACGGGATCACAACGAACCCAACACGTAAGCTATCCCAAGCTTACAACGAGGTACAACTACCTCCACTGATTCAATCCACTGATTGAATCAGTACACAAGAAAATAAAGAGTTTAATACAAGCAGCTCCTTGAGCAGAATAATCAAAATAAAACTTAGGTTTAGAAAAGCCTGATTAATAAGCTTGAATGCAGGCTTGGCTTCTTTGCTTCTCTTCTCCAACTCCTTTGAAGTGTGGAATCAGGCCTCAGCACAGATTCTCCTAGCTTTGGGGCTTTTGGATTGGTTGAAGCTTTTTCTTTTTCTTCTAGGTTGGAAGATCTTGATTTGCTCTTGGTTGCTTTGGGATCTCCTCTTGAACTTTTGTGATTGTAGCTCTGGAGCACACGAATCTCTCTCTTTGATTTCACTCCTTTTGAATCTCTTTTCTTGACTCAAATGATTTTTCCAATGAAGCTCTGTTTTTCCCTCTTTTTGAAAGATTTCTTTTCTCTCTTTTTCTATTTTTTTTTGATTTGAAAAGAGCTCCTCTATTTATAGATTCTGCAAAAATATATCCGTTAGAAACACAGAAATAGCCGTTATTTGAAAATATTACCGTTGGGGCTGACGTGTCATCGTGAAAAATCGCGCCCAGATTTCGCGGAGTCGACTCGAGCACTGTGGGAGTCGGCTCGAAGTCGATTACTAAAAATAGAAACATTTTAAACGTTAGAGGGTCGACTCGCGAAAACCAAAGTGTCGGCTCCCGACAGTCGGGGGTCGACTCGAAGAAAATGGGGAGTCGACTCGAGAAGCGCTCAAAAAACATGCTTTCTGTTGTTTGAGCGGAGTCGGCTCGCACAGTCAGGAGTCGGCTCGCACAGAGTCAGGGGTCGACTCTTGAAATCCAAGGGTCGACTCGAGAAAATCAGAAATCTCTGTTACTTACTGGAGTCGACTCTGAAACTCTAGAGTCGGCTCCGGAACGTATCAAAAATCAGAAATTTTCTGATTGACTTTGAAATTCGTCCCAGAATAATTTTAAATGATATTTTGACTTGAATACAATAAATATGACATTAAGCATGAATTCAAGACATGTTTCAAGAAATCATTGATTGAAATATAACATGTAAAAATTCCTTTTTGAAATCTTAAATATAGAGCTTGAAACTTCTTTTTCAAATTGATTCAAAACTCAGTGAATTTAAACATTGAGAGTCCATTGCTTTCATTTTGAATAAGCTCAAGGTTTTTGATAAATAAACTCATTATTTCCTTTAAAATACTCATGGCTTTTGGAAATCATCAAAATCAATAAAGTTGGGGTAATTAAATAATTACAATCTCCCAATTTCTCAACAATCTCCCCCTTTTTGATGATGACAAAAACATTGAGTATATGCATGTTTGAATTGAAAAATTTTCTGATACCAAAATCAATTTTTATGTTCATTGAGAGGCTCCCCCTAAATGAGATAGCTCCCCCTATGAAACTCAATTTTGTAATTCATTCAAAATTTTCAATTTTAAGTTCAAGCAAATAATTTTTCCCTTTTAAATTTTAAGCATAATGATAACTTTTATCTCCCTTTTACTTAGATTAACTCTCCCTCTTTAATATTCAAATTATCTCTCCCCTTTCAAATTTAAAAATTGTATTGAAAGCATATATTTAATTGAAAGCATATACGATTAAAAACTCTCCCCCTTTTTTGTAATCAACAAAAAGGTTAGGAAGCTCAATATATTAAATCGATTAACTGCTTATATCAATATCATTCTTTATCTTTACCATTCAAATTATCAATTGAGGATAATCATTCAAGATATTCAAAGATACTTACAATTGAAATGTACATAAGTAATGCATCAAACTTTCTCATTACTTCAAAATGATATTACATGAAAATGTAAACATACTCATTACATTGAAAGTAAACTTGACTTCATTACATCAAAATGAGATTACTCAGTACATTGAAATGAGATTACATTAAAAATATCAAAAGTTTCTTCTTGTAATCCTATTCAAATGATCAACTATCTGCTTCATTCCTTCACATTGTAGTTTAACATAATCTTTAAGCTTATTATCTACAAAAGTACAAGCAGTCAAAATCTTATCCTGAAGCTCGGCGTTGCACTGGGAATAGGTCTCTGAGTCACCACAGATATCCTTAAGCTCTCCAAAAATATTCTTCAAGTCTTCACTTAAGGAGCTGGTGGATGAACTAAGAGTAGATTCAATAGATGCAACCCGATCACTAAGTGAATACAAAGCTTCTTTCAAATTCATAAACTTTTCATCAAATTCATTTTTCAACCTATTTTCATGCTCACTAATCTCAGATTTGAATAAGGATCTAAGCTGATCTAACTGAACATCAGAAAAGCTAACAGATGATAAAGTAGATGTCTGAGCTGGAGCAGGAGCAGGAGCAGGGCTGGAACAGAATCTGGAACAGAAGAGCTCTGAGGAGGCTCAGGTGAAGAATGTCTCACAGATGGTCTGGGGCCTCAGCATCCATAGCTCTGTCCTCTGCAATATTCTTCCTCTCCCATCTTCCATTCCTCTTAACAAAACCCATTCGATGAATAGTAGCCAAAGAGTAATAATCAGTATGCCTTAATTCCTTTTCGGCTCACTATCACCAAATGTAATCCCTTGGCTTTGAAATAACTTCGTTAGAACCATGCCATAGGGCAAACTTGACTTCTTCTTCCCTCCACAATCAGCAATGTACCAAATGATCATCCGAGGCAAATTAATAGGCTTCCCAGAAACTACGCATCCATAATAAAAATATCTCTCTCAGATACATAATCAATCTGCCAGTCTTAGGGAAAAAATTCTACTGCAGATGTTGTGAAGTAACCTCAGCTCCAAAGGCAATTGGTTTGCAAAAACTTCTTCAAAACCCTCAAAATTTCTGTTCAATAATCTTGTGAGGGCAGGTGATCTATCCTCTGGGGCATAAGTGGATGGTCCAGATAGGGGTAAATCTAACAGTCTAGATAAATAGTGGCAGTGATATTCAATCCAATGCCTCTCACACACTAACTAATCCATCATCACCTCTAGTCAAATTTTGTAAAATCCCTTAACTAATGCAGGATACGTGGGACAATCCAGTGAACACATTTTCTCAAGTCCCATCTCAATCAACTGTCTACCTATTATAAAACCTTCATTCTCAAATAACTCAAAATCAACTTTTCTACCGGTTGTAATAACTCTACTGGCAAGGTGATCTACCTGAAGAGTGGTAGCTGGAAGGAGAACCACTCGGAGAAGGGGTAGAGGACGAATCCGGAGACGGCTCGCGACGGGTCGTCGAACGGTCCGTTTCCTCTTCAATCCGGCGCCACTACTGCTAGCTCCACGAGTTTTAGGTGCCATAGATCTAGATGGAGTGAATAATCAGAGGTTTTTGGAGTTTTGGAAGGTTTGGAAAGCTTTGGAAAGAGTTTGGAATGATTAGAAATGATTGAAATGTCCGTGGGGTCGACTCGTGCCCTAGATAATCAACCTGGGACCACGTCGAGTCGACTCGCGCAAAGCGTGGAGTCGGCTCCCGAGTAGTCACAGAGCACGGACCCGAAATCGAGTCGACTCGCGCAGAGCGGGGTCGGCTCCCGAGTTTCAACAGAAACAGGGGTCGACTCCGATACTGTCCGAGTCGGCTCCGAGACCATTTCAGAGAAAAAAATAAAGATTCAGAGAATCTGAAATGAGTCCGGAATTTGATCTTTGAGTATGATTAAAAATCATGGATTTTGAGAGATCAAATTGATATGAGTTCTAGATAAAATTTCCTTAAGATTTTGAGAAATTGAAAGAACTCTAGATACATTTCCTTAGGGGTTTCAAAATCTATTCCAAAGGATCACAAATCCCTAATTCTCCTCTAAGATAACAAAATCTTTCTTCGCTTAAAGGTTTTGTAAAAATATCAGCTAATTGTTCTTCAGTGTTAACATAATCAAGACAAATTTCTTCATTAGTTACATGTTCTCTTATAAAGTGATATCTAATTTCTATGTGTTTTGTCCTTGAATGTTGAATTGGATTTTTAGTTAAATTGATTGCGCTTGTATTATCACATTTTATGGGTGTCTTATTAAGTGTGATACCATAGTCTTCAAGTTGTCGCTTAATCCATAGGATTTGCGCACAGCAACTTCCAGCTGCACATATTCAGCTTCAGTAGTTGATAATGCAACTGAATTTTGCTTTTTGCTAAACCATGAGATTAAGTTACTTCCTAAGAATTGGCATGCACCACTTGTGCTTTTTCTATCTAATTTACATCCAGCATAATCAGAATCTGAGTATGCAATTAGTTTAATGTGAGTCTCTAGAATACCATAAACCTACATTTTTTGTTCCATTAGATATCTTAATATTCTTTTAACAGCTATTAAGTGATTCTTTAGGTTCTGATTGAAATCTAGCACATAAACATACAGAAAACATAATATCTGGTCTACTTGCGGTTAAATAAAGAAGGGATCCGATAATACCTCGATAATACTTTTGATCAACCTTTTACCTTCTTCATCTTTGTCCAGCTTGCATGAAGGACTCATTGGTGTTCCGAGGGGTTTCATTGATTCCATACCAAACTTCTTTAGGATTTCTCTTGTGTATTTTGTTTGGTTGATGAAGATTCCCTCTTTGCTTTGTTTGATTTGGAGTCCAAGGAAGAAGTTGAGTTCTCCCATCATGCTCATCTCGAATTCTCCCTGCATTAACTTGGCAAATTCTTGACATAGAGAATCGTTAGTAGCACCAAAAATAATGTCATCAACGTATATTTGTACTACAAGTAAATCTTTACTTTTTCTTTTCAAAAATAATGTTTTATCAACATTTCCTCTTGTAAATCATTTTCAATTAAAAATTTACTTAACCTATCATACCAAGCTCTAGGTGCTTGTTTCAAACCATATAAAGCTTTGTGCAATTTAAAAACGTGATTTGAAAATTCGTGATCTTCAAAACCTGGTGGTTGTTCTACATAAACTTCTTCATTTATAAATCCATTTAAAAATGCGCTTTTAACATCCATTTGAAATAAGTTAAAATTCATATGACATGCAAATGCAAGTAAAAGTCTAATGGCTTCTAATCTAGCTACTGGTGCAAAGGTTTCATCAAAATCAATACCTTCCTCTTGATTATATCCTTTTGCAACTAATCTAGCTTTGTTTCTAATTACTATGCCATTTTCATCTAGTTTATTTCTAAAAACCATTTTGATCCTATTACTGAATGATTTTTAGGTCTTTCAACTAAAGTCCATACATTATTTCTTGTAAATTGATTTAATTCTTCTTGCATTGCTAACATCCAATTATTATCTTTTTCAGCTTCTTCAATAGTTTTAGGTTCAATTTGTGATACAAATGCAAGATGATTACTAATATTTCTCATATATGATCTAGTTCTTATTCCTTGAGATGGATCACCTATAATCAATTCCTTGGATGACTATGAGCATATCTCCAGTCTCTTGGAAGATCTATATCATTATGATCAATATTGACATCATCGTCCTTATGTGAATCATCATCTTTAGCTTCTTGCTCATGATCTGAAGATACTTCAATATTAAGTTTTTCAAGATCTTTTTCAATTATGTTTGTATCTTCCTCATCATCAAGCTTTTCAGAACTAGATGCTAAAGACTCATCGAAAACTATATGAATGGATTCTTCAACTACTAAGGTTTTCTTGTTAAATACTCTATAAGCTTTACTAGTTGTTGAATATCCTAAAAAATTCCTTCATCAGATTTAGCATCAAATTTTCCTAAATTGTTTTTACCATTATTATGAATAAAATTTACATCCAAATGCATGAAAGTATTTTATATTGGGTTTTCTTTCATTCCATAATTCATAAGGTGTTTTCTTTAAGATTGGTCTTATTAGGGCTCGATTTAAGATGTAGCATGCTGTGTTAATAGCTTCCGCCCAAAAGTACTTTGGTAGTTACTTTCGCATAGCATGGTACGGGCCATGTCTTCTAGAGTCCTATTTTTCCTTTCAACTACACCATTTTGCTGTGGAGTCCTAGGGGCTGAAAAATTATGATTAATTCCATTTTCAGTGCAGAAACTTTCAAATAAGTGATTTTCAAATTCAGTTCCATGATCACTTCTTAGAGATACTATGGTAGTGTTTTTCTCATTTGTGACTTTCTTGAAGAATTTCAGGAATATCGAGAAAGTCTCATCTTTGTGAGCTAAAAACATTACCCAAGTATATCTAGAATAATCATCTACAATCACTAGACCATATTTCTTTCCTCCTAGACTTGTGGTTCTAGTTGGTCCAAAAAGGTCCATGTGAAGTAGCTCTAATGGCCTAGAAGTTGAAACAACATTTTTAGATTTGAAAGAACTTCTAGTTTGTTTTCCAAATTGACATGCATCACATATTTTGTTTTTCAAAATCTAGTTTAGGTAAACCTTTAACTAAATCCATTTTAATTAATTTTGAAATAAGGTGTGTGCTTGCATGACCTAATCTACGATGCCACAACCAACTAATTTCATTTATGTTAGCATTGTCAGCAATTAAGCAATGATCACTCAAAGATAATTTTTCTAGATCAACTAAGTAAACATTGCCATGTCTATAACCAGTAAAACAATGCTATCATCAATAGAATTAGTTACAGTGCATATAGAAGATTTAAATGAAACATTAAAGTTTTTATCACATAATTGGCTTATACTAATTAGATTATGCTTCAAACCATCAACATAAAGTACATTATCAATAAATGTAGATGGAGTTATACGAACTTTACCAAGGCCCATAATTTGACCTTTACCGTTATCGCCAAACGTAACAACTCCACCTTTCTTTTCTTCTAGGGTGATGAATTCATCTTTGTCACCCGTCATATGTCTTGAGCAGCCACTATCAAGGTACCACTTTTTCTTTGATCTTTTGGCTACAAGACATTCCTGCAACATAATTTAAACTTTATGTTTAGGTACCCAAGCTTTCTTGGGTCCTTCATGGTTAGTAGCAATAAAAATTGTTCCTTTCGGAACCCATATTTTCTTTCCTTTAATTTAATTTTTGTTATTATTATTGTTTTGCATTCAAAAGATTTATGTCCTTTTTGATTACATTTAAAACAAGTAATATTACTTTGGTTGCTTTTACAAAAATATTTTTAATGATTTTTGTTTCTAAATGTGTTATACCCTAAACCTGCTTTGTCAAAAACTGCTTTTTGACTATCTAAAATCATATTTAGTTTAGTTGAGCTTAGAGTAAATTTCTCAACAATGTCTTTATACTTTTTAACATCTTTCTTTAGAAAATCATTTTCATTAGAGATTGATTCTTTTCTTTAATTAGATTTTCATTTCAGATTTAATCAAATCAATCTTATGAAAATCATTCTTTTCATTAAAAAGTGTTTCTTTTTATCTTTTAAATCTTTAACTACAAGATTTAATTCATTTTTCTCTTAATTAAATTTAAGTTTTCAGTTTTCAAAGATTTGTGTTTCTTTTTCAAAGCTTTAAATCAATCATCAATTCATTAAAGCTTCAAACATTTCATCAAAAGTAAATTCATCATCGGGGGTTTCGGACTTACCTCTTCGTTGTCGTCCCGAAGCAAACATTTGCAACTTCTTTTTGTTCTTCTTCTTCGGAAGAAGACTCTTCACTGTCAGTCCATGTTGCCATGTAGGCCTTTTTCTTTTTCTTATAGGCCTTCTTAAGTAAAGGACAATCATATCTAAAATGCCCTGGCTTTTTACATTCATAACATACTAAGGGCTCTTTCTCTTTGTCCTTTTCCTTTTTCTTATCCTTTTCTTTTTCTCCTTCCATTTTTGATCCAAATTCTTTTGTGGAAGGGCCTCCTTCTTTCATAAACTTCTTGAATTTCTTGCAAGGAGGGCAGTCTCATCATCATCATCATCTTCATCATCGCTGCTGCTCTCTTCCTTTTGCAGCCTTTGAGGGCATGGTTTCTTCTTTCTTGACTCATCCTCATTGACATGTTGTTTAACTTGAAGCTCATGGTCATTAGCGATCCAAGAAGCTCTTCCAATGGTAGGATGTTCAGGTCTTTGGCTTCTTGGATGGCTGTCACCTTGGCTTCCCAAGTCCTTGG
>UESW01002665.1:114510-155496 GCA_900491605.1 Calamus simplicifolius | reverse complement strand
TATGGCTGTCACCTTGGCTTCTCAAGTCCTTGGAAGTGACCTAAGAATTTTGCGAACAAGCTCAGAGTTAGTATATACTTTTCCAAGACTTTTCAAACCATTCATAATATCAGTGAATCTAGTGAACATGCATGTGATGGTTTCATTTTGTTCCATGGTAAATAATTCATATTTATGAACCAAAATATTTATCTTTGATTCTTTTACTTGACTTATTCCTTCATGTGTTACTTCCAACCTATCCCAAATTTCTTTTGCGAAATTACATGTTGAGATTCGGTTGAATTCATTAGAATCTAAGGAACAATACAAAATGTTAATGGCTTTAGCATTTAATTGTGCCATTTTCCTATCATTATCATTCCAATCCCTTTCGGGCTTAGGAACAATAGTGCAATCAACTACGTGTGTGGGTGTACTAGGTCCATTCATTATTACTCCCCACAATTCATAGTCAGAAGCTTGAATGAATATTCTCATTCTAGCTTTCCAATATGAATAGTTGGTTCCATTAAATAAAGGAGGTCTATTCGTAGAATGACCTTCAGCAAAACATGAACCACTTTGTGTTGCCATAAGGATCTTTAGCCCTTGATCATGAGATCAAATTCTAAATGAGCACTTGCTCTGATACCATTGTTGGCCCAGATGGCAACCTAAGAGGGGGGGTGAATTGGGTTCTTAAAAATTTAAGACTTTTTGAAATGTTTTAAACAAATTAACTCAAGATGTGCAAGTGAGAGAAATTAACTTATAAGCAATGCACAAACAGAAATATAAGAGAGATAGAGTGAGAGACAAATGAGTACGACAAACACAAGAAGATTTTATAGTGGTTCGGTGCAACCAGCACCTACGTCCACTCCAAGATTCACTTGGGTCCACACTATAATCTCCTCGATTATAGTCGAGTTGTTTTACAAGCTCACAACTCAAACTTGTTGTTTTCCCGAGATCACAATGAACCCAGCCGGTTTTACACGGGCTTACCAGCACAAAACCCAACTCGTTTTTTAACGGGATCACAACGAACCCAACATGTAAGCTATCCCAAGCTTACCACGAGGTACAACTACCTCCACTGATTCAATCCACTGATTGAATCAGTACACAAGAAAATAAATCAGAGTTTAGATACAAGCAGCTCCTCTTGAGCAGAATAATCAAAATAAAACTTAGGTTTAGAAAAGCCTGATTAAATAAGCTTGAATGCAGGCTTGGCTTCTTTGCTTCTCTTCTCCAACTCCTTTGAAGTGTGAATTAGGCCTCAGCACAGATTCTCCTAGCTTTGGGGCTTTTGGATGTTGGTTGAAGCTTTTCTTCTTTTTCTTCTAGGTTGGAAGATCTTGATATTGCTCTTGGTTGCTTTGGGATCTCCTCTTGAACTTTTGTTGATTGTAGCTCTGGACACACAAATCTCTCTCTTTGATTTTACTCCTTTTGAATCTCTTTTCTTGACTCAAATGATTTTTCCAATGAAGCTCTGTTTTTCCCTCTTTTTGAAAGATTTTCTTTTCTCTCTTTTTCACCACTCTATTGTTGTTTTTGATTTAAAAGAGCTCCTCTATTTATAGATTCTACAAAAATATATCCGTTAGAAATACAGAAATATAGCCGTTATTTAAAAATATTACCGTTGGGGCTGACGTGTCGTCGTGAAAAATCGTGCCCAGAATTTCGCGGAGTCGACTCGAGCACTATGGGAGTCGGCTCGAAGTCGATTACTAAAAATAGAAACATTTTAAATGTTAGAGGGTCGACTCGCGAAGAACCAAAGTGTCGGCTTCCCGACAGTCGGGGGTCGACTCGAAGAAAATGGGGAGTCGACTCGAGAAGCGCTCAAAAAACATGCTTTCTATTGTTTGAGCGGAGTCGGCTCGCACAGTCAGGGGTCGACTCGCACAGAGTCAGGGGTTGACTCTTGAAATCCAAGGGTCGACTCAAGAAAATCAGAAATCTCTGTTACTTACTGGAGTTGACTCTGAAACTCTAGAGTCGGCTCCGGAACGTATCAAAAATCAAAAATTTTCTTGAATGACTTTGACATTCGTTCCAGAATAATTTTAAATGATATTTTGACTTGAATACAATAAATATGACATTAAGCATGAATTCAAGACATGTTTCAAGAAATCATTGATTGAAATATAACATGTAAAAATTCCTTTTTGAAATCTTAAATATAGAGCTTGAAACTTCTTTTTCAAATTGATTCAAAACTTAGTGAATTTAAACATTGAGAGTCCATTGCTTTCATTTTGAATAAGCTCAAGGTTTTTGATAAATAAACTCATTATTTCCTTTAAAGTACTCATGGCTTTTGGAAATCATCAAAATCAATAAAGTTGGGGTAATTAAATAATTACAATCTCCCAGATTTCTCAATAGATAAGCTACTCAATTTCATTTTAAAGCTGCCAACATTCCTCAATATCGTGCCTGTAGTCTCGGTGATACCGATATTATTTTGTCATATCTCTTTGGGCAATGTTTCCACGAAGGGATGGTGGCCGAGGAGTTACCGTTCAATCTCCATCAGAATATGTACCCATGGTGTAGTAAGCAGAGTGAACCAATTAAATCTTGCACTGAGCTTCTGGTGCGATCTCTTGGCGGCAGGGGAGGAGCTCTTCGATGGCGAGGCGGGCTTGCATGATGAGGGGACCGATTCCTCTCCAATCCTTTCTTCTCCTTCTTCTTGGACTGCTCAGCTCGGGATATCCTTCTTAATTCCTCGATCCTAGCATACTTATCCACCAAGGCCGTCATATCAGAGAGGTTCTTTGGATAGTTGACCTCCATAACCATGTAAAAGTCACCCCCCTTTGATACTGCATCAGTTAAGGTAGACATGGCCACCTCATGGTTGAGATGGTCTACTTCTAACATGGCCGTGTTAAATGGTCAAAATAACTTCTCAAGGACTCCCCCTCTTGTTGTTTAATTTCAGAGAGGGAGTCAGATCTTCTTTTATGGCAGTGGCTGCTGACAAACTGGCTAATGAACAGATAACTTAGTTTGTCGAAAGAACTAATGGAACTTGGCTTCAAGCTGTTAAACCAGGTTCTGACGGATCCCCTAAGGGTGAAAGAAAAGCTTGGCATAAGATCGCATATGATGCTCTATAGAACATCATGATGGGCCAAAAACTGCTTAGGTGATCATCCAAATCAGTGAACCCATGATACGACTCAATGGTGGAAAGTTTAACATGGGAAGAAATCACTTCTTGCGTAATCTTCTCAGTAAAGGGTATGCCATGTTCCACCTTCGGATGAGGAGGGGGGACTTGTTTGACAACGTCCAGCTCCTGATGCCATTCTTGGTGCATCTTCCAAAATTATTGCTATACTCCTTCATTTTGAATAGTAGGAGAGATAAGGTAGAAAGATTGCGGTCACGGTGTGGAGTCATGTGAAAGAATATCGGAGAGAAGGAACGAGCCCATTGGGATCTAAGCGGGTTCTTATCTCTAGCCTTCTACGGTGTCGGTTTGGTTCCTTTGTGATTGCTGCTGAAGATGGCTCGTGGCTTCGAGTAGACTAGAAGAAGGAATCGTTGGCAAAACAGGGGCAACAATTCCATCAGGAAGTTGTGGAGCAGATGTAGTCAAAAGAGGGACTCTATGGAGCCCTTGCACCAATTTGGTCAGAGCTTGGACTTATTGAACTAGCATGGTGAACTAGTCCTAGGTGACCAGAGTTGCTGATAGTGGAGGAACCTCAATCGAAGGTGGCTACAAGGGGGCCACATTGTTTGCAAGATCAGGCCTTTGGAAGGTGGCTTGATCTGGACCATCTAAAATTGCTTTTCTTCGATTGGCCATTGACGGATTGTTCTTCTTGATTTCAAGAAACTTATCTTCTTGATTTCAAGTTTAATGGGACTTGAGGCCTTTCCTCTAGTGCTAATCTATTGCTACGGAATTTTGTTCTTTGGCTTGGGTGCGGTTCACGTCCGGATCCAAGTGGTGATCTTGATCTCTTGTCTAGACGAATCTACAAGATAGTCCTCGTATAGGAAGCGTTGGGAGTGGCCCCTATGGAAGACCCTCCAATGCCCAAGCCAGTGGTAATTCTCAGCAGGCAGATACGAGAAGAAGGCTCCTATAAAAGAGTCTCTTAAGAATGGCCTCTCGAGAGCTATGAATTCTGCTTGAACTTTCTTGAGTTCAAATTGAGCATACCTGAAGAAGTCTTAGAACAAGGTATTTATAAACTGCTGAAACAATAGCGGGTTATTACCTGACTGCTCGAACATGTCTTGGAAAGTTAAAAACCAATATGATTCGAATCTGATTCAAATCTGGTTAGTTACGGAGTTGGTATGATTCGAATCTTATTAGTTATAAGGATCAACGGCCAAGGAAGCTAATTGGTGCTTCAAGATTTGGTTATTCATAGGCATGGGGCCATATTTGGCTTTATTTCTTTTTTGGGAATGCTGAAAACCGATGTGATTAGAATTTTGCCAAGTAATCAAGGATTTATATTTTTGTTGATTACGGTCAGAGGATCATATTTAGCTCCTTGTGCCGACTTTAGAGGCGGTACTAGGGTCCACTGGAGTCGATGTTGTGACATCCTAAAAATCTTATAATTTTTATAATACTAATGGTATTTTTATTTATAATAAACATCGGATGGTTTCAATGAAGTATGGGGTGTGTTGGCCACGTGATAAAGGTAAAAAGAAAAATTTATGGTGTAAATGAGTATATTTTTGTATGTTAATGAGTTTGATTTAAGAATTTGAGGGATTTGAGTTTTAATAGGCTTAAATCATAAGAAAAATCAAGTTTAATTTAAGTTTTACCCTTAAGTGATGTTTTTAGCAATTAGAATCGACTCTAATTGGTGAGAAGTCAACTCTAGCATGGTTCAAAACTTCTGGATGCTTTAGAGTCGACTCCTATAGAAGATGGAGTCGAATCTAATTGAAAAATAGAGATTGGGTATTTCTACTTCATATTAGAGCTGACTTCCGATTCTGTTAGAGCCGACTCTAAGTTTTGCTAGAGCTGACTCTAAATTTACTAGTGCTGACTCTAAGGTTGTAGATTTTCTGGGTTAAATCTTTAAAATTCCATATTTATTTAGTTTTAAGTCTAATTTGAGGCTGATTAAACCGATGGATTTCTAAAATTGAGCTCTTCAAGTTGACAATGTTTTTCTAAGAAATATTGTATAAATGTATCAAATTTAAAAATAATAACGATAAATAGCTATCAAGGACAAAATGGGAATTTAGCCGAGCTACTGTTCATGCCTTAGCTCCTAAGTAACTTATGATTCATGACTTGGTCCCCAAGTCACTAGGAGAAAAAGGAAAAATAATGTGGGTTCTGCCAGAAAAAGCGAGAAAGTAAGAAAGAGAGAAAGAAATAAATAAAGAAAATAGAGGAAGGAGAAAAGAAGAAGAAGAAAAGGGAAAGAGGAACGAAGGAAAGGAGAAGCTTGGGGTTCGTGCTTGTCTCCAGGTAAGCTATAGCTTCCCTAAACATCGTATGGCTCCAGATTTTTCTTAGATTCTTGTATCTTGAAATAATAGAGAGGTAATAGTGAATAGAGCAAGGATGGAAGAAAATAATGAGATATCACAGGTTAGATCATGTATGCATGCATGATTTCGAAGAAAAACCTTATGTATAGGTAACCCTAATAGCTATTATATCTCTATGTTGATGTAGGTCAGGAAGGTTGTTTCATGGAGCAGAAACATTGGAATTGAGTACCAGTTAAAAAGATATTTTGTTGAGGTAAGTGAGTTTCTCATCTAGCAAAGGAAAAATATATCTTTGAGCTAATATGGTGATGTTTAATACCTAGCTGTGGTATGATAGTTGAGTATTATATGTTTTAAACTTGAAAAAAATGAAAAGTTAGTATATGATATTCTGATGCATGGGTTTTGATATATGAGTTTTTTAGCATGGGTTCTATTACATAAGTTAAAGAATGAGTTTTGAGCAAAAGAATAAAGCATGAGTTTTGATACATGTATCATATTGAGCATCAGGCAGCTATGGGACTAATCATCCTATAAATTGTGCTGTAGCATGAGCATTGCACACTACTATGACGCTGGCACCTTCTTGCGATTCGATCGTACGATAAACCCCAAGACCAGGGGTGAGTGCACTCTAGATTAGGCCAAGTAGGGCAGGTTATAAGCAGCCTATAGGGGTGAGAATCATAACTCAGTGGAGCTAGTTATTATATAGCCCATGGGGGTAGAGATGAAATCCGAGATTACAGGGTTAAGGAACAAAGCACTTCGCTGGGTGAACTACACGGGTAAGGGATGCTATTTGTGCGGGGATCCTATTGCTAGTCACACACCCGATGAGAGTACACCTGCAGGAGGATGACTGTAGGTTGGTATCTTGAAGATTTCACACACAGTCCAGCATTATAAAGTTTAAAAAAACTTGCAATTGGTTTTATAAAAAGGACCAGTGGGCCAAATACATATCCCAGTGGGGATGAGTTGAAAAGAGAAGCTAATGGGCAAAAATTAGATCCCAGTGGGGATCAAAGAGATGAGTAAAGAAAGTCTGGGCTATATAATGAAGAAATATATATATATATATATATATATATATATATATATATGCTTTATATATATATGTGCTTTATGAAGTATTGCATCATGTTTGGATTTTTTTTATATAAATGAGTTATTCAAAGAGTATTTCAGTACTGGTATATTGTTGCAAGCATAAGCTAAGTTATAAGTTATCTTTTATCATTTCAAAAATGTGTAATTATCCATGTATAGAGATAGTTTCCAATGGAAAAAAATTTGATATGATGCTTCAGTTTATGATATATATTATTTGAAGAATAAGCTACGTTTTAAGCTTTCCGATATCATATTCACATGAGTAGTATATGTGTTTATATGCTTTAGAATGATGTTATGGTTCTCTATTTCCTATGGTTAAATGGTTATCCAGTCACTAGGACTTAGGTCTCACCCCTCTATGATTGATAATTACTTTCAGATTAGTGAGTCTCTCTGGCAGGATTAAAGGATAAGCGGGACCGGACCCTTAGCTGATGAAGCTTGCTTGGATGCAAGAGTGTATAGATGATGGTCTTATATATTAAGATAGAGTTGGGTGATATTTATGTATATGCATGTGTATGTGTACAGTGAGATTTGGTGATGTATCTTAGACTCTTTTATCATGAAAGAAAGACTTATGTTTTGGAAGAAATTATGAGTATAATGTTAGTATTAGTGATTATGCTATCGATTGTGAGTGTGATCTCATAATCTGCCTGAGATATCATAAAAAAATATTTAAGTAGGATGATGCTTAGTGTTGATATGATTTTTATAGTGATATATATTTATTTATATGAGCAGATGATAAAAAAATTTTATCAGGATACATTTTTGAGTGCCTGTCATTTGTGATAATTTATTGAAGTTTCTTAGGTCTTTATGGAACGCTACATAAAGGCTAGAAGAACCTTATCCGATTACCGCAGGTGTGTAGAATTGCTGGCGGTAGTTCCAAGAGTTAGGGGAGCTGACAGACGGTATCTTGGAGCCGACTCAGAGGGTTTTCTCTGACTCCAGCATCGACTCTGGAGTCGGCCCTAGCGTTGACTCCTGTCGGCCCTAGTACCGCCTCCAGAGTCAGCACAGGGAGCTAAGCATGACCCTCTAACCGCAATCAATAAAAATTCAAATCCTTGATTACTTGGCGGGATTCCAATCACATCAGTTCCTGCTATTCCCAAAAAATAAATAAGGCCAAATATGGCCCCATGCCCATGAATAACCAAATCTTGAACCATCAATCAGCTCCCTTGGCCGTTAATCCTCATAACTAACAGGATTCGAATCATACCAACCCCGTAACTAACCAGATTCAAATCAGATTTGAATCATACCAATTTTTAACTTTCCAAGATACGTCCGAGTAGTCAGATAATAACAAGCTATCGTTCCAGCAGTTTATAAATACCTTTTATCCAAAGACTTCTTTAGGTATGCTCAATCTTAACTCAAGAAAGTTCAAGCAGAATTCACAGCACTCGTGAGGCCATTCTTGAGAGACTCTTTTGCAGGAGCATTCTCCTCATATCTGCTTACTGAGAATTGCTACTGATTTGGACGTCGGAGGGTTTTCCACAGAGCCATTCCCAACGCTTCCTGTGTGAGGACTATCTTGCAGCCTCGCCCGAATGAAAGATAAAGATCACTACTCAGATCCGAACATGGACCACACCCAAGTCGAAGAACGAAATTCTACAGCAACATATATCAATATGAATTCTTATATCTCACTAATATCTTTAGTTATTTTTATATTATAAAATAAAATGAATTTAGATATGAATATATGGATCCTTCTTCACCTGCTACCATTATAAAAACAAAAAAAACAAACAAACAAACATAGACTGGATTTACTACACAACCATATTATTATACCGCATCTAATACACAGTTACATGGGAGGCGCACTAGTTCAATATCATACATACTGGCTTATATATATATATAGGTATTAAACACTCCTTCAATATGATAGGATATACATAGAAGCCAAACAAATTAAAATCTAAGCCATAGAGCATACGAGCTAGCATATCTTAATCGAATATCCGGCGACCGTGTGCCACAAACAAAACCCCACCAAATTGCCTAGCGACGTTGGCGCCATCAAGGACTGGCTGTTTCTTTGGAGGAGGGTTTTCTGGTGGCTTCGGGTAGTAGCAAGCAGGCGGTGGTGGCGGCTTTCTTTTTCGGCCCAAGCACTCATCCAATATGTCAAAGGCCTCTCTTCCTATCTTGGCAAGGCGATCATTCTGAGGTGCCATGCACAAGAATAGCTCAGGTGGGTGCAAGAGACAAGAGCTTCTTTGTTTTGGGTTGATAGGCCTTGTGGCTGGCCATGCCCTTTTATAGTCAGGAATCAGGAGTCTTCTCTGTTGACTACAGTCAACGTTCTAAGGTTCCTCTCCCACTTTCTAAAGAACACTTGGTAAATTAACTTTCGGCTTCTTGAAGTTATCTCCCATTCTCTGTACAAGTGGAGTAGATAGGATAGCATCTGAATCTAATGCTCCCATAACTAATGAATCCCAAGATTCCATGGGAATATTTTACTTCTTCACTAAGGAAGTAGGCAGGAGTTCTACAAAACCAACAAGGGTTGGAGAGAATGGATAAACTAGATGTGTATGATGGGGACTTTTCCATAGGAAATAAAGTGTCCATTGATCGGCTCCAGCTCAGGCCGAGGTCCATCTGGATCACGGTTCCTTACGACAAGGAATTAAAGAGGTTGGGCCCGGCCCAATGTTGGGCCACCATTACAATGACTGCAACTTAATTGGCACCCTTGTGATGCGCGTGACGTGAAGATGGGCGGCTGGGTTTCACCTATTTAACTAACAGTTTAAATAAATAAAGATATTAGTGAGATATAAGAATTCATATCCATACCTATTTTAAATATTAAAAATACGAATATAAAATATAAATATATGTACCAATGTTAAATCAAACATATCATCAGATAGATCGCAAATAAATTAAGTTAATACCACTTATTCTTTTAAAAAAATTATGAATATATATCATATAACATTAAATAGGATTACAAGAAAATCAGAATATTTAGGCATGAAATAGTAATCGTACAATCATATACATAAATTTCTTTGACAGTTACATATGTCCATAATTTTTCAACCATGTCCATATCAGTTTGGATTCGGATATGGAAACAGATTCAAACAACTAAAAAAGAGGGAAAGGTTGTCCACCTTTCTCTCGCTCTAAAATTAAGCACCAAAAGCCTCAGCATGGTTATCTATCTTAGACCACATGGCTTATTGACTTATCTCATTGGGTACGTGTAACCCCCTGTAAATTATTATGGGGGAATGTAACTCTTAGTATTTATTTTGGGGACACCTAGCATCTTGACTCCCTTCTGACGTTTAGATTCCCATTGCGACGTCTGGTTTCTTGGGTTTTCGCGTGTCGGATGGGTTCCCATCTTCTATTGATCCGAGGCATCGCGTGGGAAAATAAAAGGAGTCGAAGGATGACTCCCTCATTCACCCTGATGCACACCTCTTCCAGGTAATCCCTTGACCATCCTCTTAATGCCCGAGAGAGAGAGAGAGAGAGAGATAGCCGGGGAGAGAGAGAGAGAGCCCAAGAGAGAGAGATAGCCAGAGAGAGAGAGAGAGAGAGCCCGAGAGAGAGAGAGAGAGAGCCGGGAGAGAAATTGAGAGAAAGAGGGAGAGTGAATGAAATCGGAGAGAGTGGAAGGAGGGAGGAGGTTGGCCACGGTGGCGGCCGGCTCCGGTCCGGCCAACAGTGGCCGGACTGCCCTTAATTTGCTAGGCAATCCGCCGGCACCGTGACGCTGCGCGGGAGAGAAATTGAGAGAAAGAGGGAGAATGAATGAAATTGGAGAGAGTGGATGGAGGGAGGCGGCTGGCCGCGGCGGCGGCAATCTCCTGTCCGGCCAACAGTGGCCGGACTGCCCTCATTTCGCCGGTCAAGCCGATCGGCACAGTATCGGCTGTGCGATAGAAATCGAGAGAAAGAGAGAGAGAAGATGAAATCGGAGAGTGTGGATGGAGGGAGGAGACTGGCCGTGATGGCGGTCGGCTCCGGTCCGGCCAACAGTGGCCGAACTGCCCTCAATTCGCCGGGTGAGTCACCGGCACTGTGAAATCCACACGAAAACAGGGAGAGGAAAAGAGAAAGAAAGAGTGAGAAATTGAGAGAGAGAAGGGGGAGGGGGTGGCCGGCCACGGCGGCGGCCGGCCTTGGCCCGACCGACGACAACCGGGCCGCCTCCGATTTGGCCGGCGGCGGCCCTGGCGCCGGATCACAGAGCCCCTGTTTCGATTGAAACAAGGGAATCTGGGAAGAAGGGATCGAGTGGGCCGGCCTGGTTTGGGCCTTCTGGGCCATGTAGCGAGCAGTTTTGGGACTGATTTTTGGGCCCCGTAACGGGCCGAGATTAGCAAGAAAATTATATGGCTAGAATCTGGGTGAATTCTAGTTTCTTGGGGTATTTTTACTTTTCCCAATTGGGTGTGGATAATAGGAGATATTCGAGCTCGAGGTTGAGCCCATGAACTAGTCTGGGTAGGGTTTTAAGGGTCATTTTATTAATTAGAATTCAGTGAATTAATTATGTACATTGATCATGTAGGTGCCCAGACATCTGATTAGTTGGTGCATCATTTAGATTTTGCGAAGGAGGTAAGTAAGACTATTATGCAATTTAATTGTTTAATTAATAAATTGAGTATATACAGTTTGCATGCATTTTTATAAATTAACTGAATTCTCTATGTAGCATGGAACTGTGGATTTCAAATGAACAATTATATGATTATAATGATTGGTAATATTGTAAGAAATGATTTATTGATGCATATGCCAGAATTGTGATTGCTTGTACGTCATGTTTATATTGAGGTGATTATATGTATTTCCTTGTGTGTGCAAACCACTGTGAGATATTGTGAGATACAGATGCATGATGCACATGTGATGAAAATGTTAAATAGATTTATATGTGTCGCCGCGGTTCTCCTTTACTATGGCCCCACACATTGTAGATGTGTTCTGTTTGATTTTTATGGCCACACACACTGGAGATGTATTCTGTTATGATATGGCCCCACATATTGTAGACATGTTCTGTATGATTTTTATGGCCTCACACACTGACGAGTGTGTTCTGTTATGGTATGGCCCCACATGTCTTACAATGTGTTCTGTATGATTTTTATGGCCACATACATCGTAGAGTGTGTTCTGTTATGGTATGGCCCCACACATCGTACAATGTGTTCTGTGGATGTTGATGGCCACGCATATGGAGGATGTGCTCTGATTAAGGTATTGCAGGGCCGTGGGACACATAGAAAATCTATAATTACATAAACAGTGAGTTTGCTAGAGTGCATATTTTGATGCTTGCCAAATGCTCAATTTATGTTAAGTTGACAAAATGCATATGTTGATAGCATGTTAAATATAATTCAAGAATGATATGATTGTATAATAGGCTTACTTATTGAGTGTAAACTCATTAAACCTTCACAATGTTTTCAGAGCCTCAGGGTGATGATGGATATTCGGAGTTGATGGAGCTTCTAATAAATAAAATGAGAACCATTGCATTGGTGTAATCCTATTATGTTGTGTGTAGGGCTTGTTGTAGCCCAACTTTATTAGCATGACTTGATTGTAGGGTTTGAAACCCAAAACTTATAACTATCATTTGTATTATGGTTAGTCTTCATTGTTCTTGCCAAATGTGAATCCTATATCAAGATTTTTAAGACGCCTTGCGTGCCTGACACTCGGCGGGTTGTCATCCTAGCTCAAAATTTTGGGTCTGGGGCGTGACAGCTTTAATGGTATCAGAGCTCAGGTTATGACCCTAGGGACACGGACATATTGACATGATAACTCATAGAGAACATATTTTGATGACATTATACTTAGGGAAACCTGACACTCTAGGCAAAATACTAGGATGATATGGAGACAATTATGACTTTAAAGGAATTTCATGAATTATGCTTTGGAAGCTTGAAATTTAAAGTTTATCAAGATATTAATTGAATTATAAATTTGATAGGAATTAAGAATGAACCATCGCAAGCCAATGATATTATGTGGCTCCCTGGCTGGTAGCCTTGACCAGTGGGGAGGCCTAGGGGCTTCTAGAGGTTTTAGCTCCGTCAAACTTGTTAGAGATGACTCATAGCAGTTTTAGACCTTGAAATAATATGGGAGATGAAATTTTAATTGGATATGCGATAAAAGATAGATGAATATATGGAATAAACATAGTAGTGGAAAATTGCAATTGATGACTAATATGACTAAGATAACATCATTATGTCCATATTGCAATTGAATTGATATGTGGATTTGGAATTAGTAAATCTAAATTTGAATGTGGATGTATATATTGAATTTTATTTGTAGAACTTATATTGTTAATATTGTAAGTTTAAGATTATGAGCGTTATATGGATGATTAATATTGATGATATTTTGGGAATGAAATAATTAATTACAATTTTTTTTTTGATCAATCACAATTGAATACTTTCTGAATATAAGTCTGGATGGATAAGTATATATAGTGAATTTTTACTAAGAGAACTTTATTATGGATATTGCATGTTCAAAGCTGATTGTTAACTTGCTAAATATGGAGATGGTTGATATTGATGCTAATGAAATAGTTGACTGCATATTATGTCTTGATGGATCATTTAGGAAGATTATAAAATTTTAAATGCTGAAACAATTACTGTTTAAGTTTTTGAGAGCAGTAGACTCTATTAATCTTTAGAACTGATTTTGGCTATAAATATTTTGATGGTAGAAAGTGAAAGATTTTAGCAATAATGAGAATAAGATAAACTCTACTGATAAAGAATTTCATGGGGATTTTCATCTGTTAATAGATTTCTAAATCAAGATATATATTCATTAATTTATTGTGCATACTTATTGTACCTTCTTCATAATTCATATGTAGGCATCTTTCTCCAGGATGGATAAATTATCAATCAGCCATAGGTGACATAATTATAGTTAAGAAAATAGGAGGGAGTTGATTTTAATTTTGATTATTATTAGTTATGGATTATGGTTAAGGGTACATCTATTATCACTTTCAAGTCATAGAGATATTACTATAATTTTTAATTATGTCTTTCGAATGGTAAGTGTATTTTCAATCTTGATTGACCTTATGAGTCTTGTATCCATCTGAGCTAGATTAGTGAAGTCACTTTGAGATATTTGAAGGGTTTAAATTATTCAATCATGTTATGGCATGAGACATTGCATAATCTATAGATGATAATCATTGGTAACGAAATAATTTATTCAAGAATTTGAATCATTTAAATTGCATTATTTATTGAGGATATACTAACCTATTCAAGAGAAATTGATTGGTTGTAATGGTAATTACTGATGAATATGAAGGAGATAAAATAATTATACTGATGATTAATGATGGCACTATTATTCAAAGAAATTAAATTAGTTGATTAGGATAATTATGAAAGATATCCTAAATGATTGGCTTAATGTTCATTGATGTTAGCTTGAAGTATTCAAGAGTGAAACCAAGTATGTTATGATGATTGAAATAAGTGTCGTAATGATTAATGGTACATTCAACTATTTTTGAGTTGAGAGAGCATTGGAAGGAAACTATCTTATATCTAAGTCACAAGAATTTAGAATTGTCTTATCGAGGAATTAAGAGTACCTGATGTTTTAATAACCTTAAGAATGGATAACATAATACATGTGATGGACTCTATGATATTTATGATGATTGTGTTGTGAGAAGTTAAGGTATAAAAAAAAAAAGGGGGGGGGGGGGCAGGAAAGAAATACTTCTTAAGGAATTTAATTTTATTTGGTAGAAAGTTTAAATTAATTTTGAAAGTTGGACATGTCATTTGGGTACTTGGGAATGAAATAAAAGTTTGCTAGTGAGTATCTTTAATGGTACAAAATTTGTGGACATTAATTTTGAGGATGAAATTTTAGCAGGATAAAATGTTAATATTTGTTTTTGGTAAACTGCGTAAATTGAGTCTGAACCCAATTGCCTTACTCTCCTAATTCGATGATGTCTTCATAAAGCTTTGTGGATTAAGCTGAATTTCTGTCCAGCCTTCCACCCTCAAATAGATGGATAATTTGCATGAACCAATTAGATTTTGATGATATATTGTGAGCCTGTATGATGGATTTAGAAAGTGCTTGGTATAGCTTCTTACCCTTAGTGAAATTGCTTATTTTAATGATTACCAAGCCAACATTCAAATGGATTCATTTCAATTGTCTATGATATAAGGTGTAGATTTCCTTCTTATTGAGATGAGGTGAGAGAGAGACAATTTTGATTACTGAGCTGGTTTAACAAATATGAGAAAGTATCAAAGCAGCTTCATGTAGCTTAGAGTTAATAGAAAAGTTATGTTGATGTTAAAAAGAAAATTTGAAATTTCAGGTTGAAGATCATTTGGAAGTTTTACTAGCTAATGATGTGATGAGATTTGTGTTAGAGGTGATTTGAGCTACAATATATTGGGCCATTTGAGATTTTGATCAAATTAAAGGAGGTGGCTTATAGCTTAGCACTGTCTTCATTACTCTTTGGGGTATTCAATGTGTTTCATATCTTTATGACTGAGGAGGTGTATTTCAAAACCCCCATTATGTGTTAGAACTTGAACCAATTTAGCTTAAGAAAGAATTGACCTATGAAGATCATGTTGTGCACATTGTGGACCGCAAGGATTAAGTTCTGAGATGGTGTAGTATTCCTTATGTCAAAGTTCAGCGGAATAATTATTCTGAGAGGGAGATTATCTGGGAGTCTAAGGAGAAAATGAAAAAGAAACATCCTCAATTATTTGTATCATATTACAGATCAACGATGTATCGATGACAGTGACTTTTGAATGAAATTTAGCTGATTATGAGATAGAAAGTTTGGATTTGTATTCTATTGGATGTATATCAAATTTCGAGGACGAAATTTTTATAAGGGAGGAAGAATGTAACCCCCCGTAAATTATTATGGGGGAATGTAACTCTTAGTATTTATTTTGAGGACACCTGACATCTTGACTCCCTTCTGACGTTTAGATTCCCATTGCGACATCTGGTTTCTTGGGTTTTCGCGTGTCGGATGGGTTCCCATCTTCTATTGATCCGAGGCGTCGCGTGGGAGAATAAAAGGAGTCGAAGGATGACTCCCTCATTCACCCTGACGCACACCTCTTCCAGGTAATCCCTTGACCATCCTCTTAATGCCCGAGAGAGAGAGAGAGATAGCCGGGAAGAGAGAGAGAGAGAGCCCAAGAGAGAGAGATAGCCGAAAGAGAGAGAGATAGCCGAGAGAGAGAGAGAGAGAGAGAGCCCGAGAGAGAGAGAGAGAGACAGCCGGGAGAGAAATTGAGAGAAAGAGGGAGAGTGAATGAAATCGGAGAGAGTGGAAGGAGGGAGGAGGTTGGCCACGGTGGCGGCCGGCTCCGGTCCGGCCAACAGTGGCCGGACTGCCCTTAATTTGCTAGGCAATCCGCCGGCACCGTGACGCCGCGTGGGAGAGAAATTGAGAGAAAGAGGGAGAATGAATGAAATTGGAGAGAGTGGATGGAGGGAGGCGGATGGCCACGGCGGCGGCAAGCTCCTGTCCGGCCAACAGTGGCCGGACTGCCCTCATTTCGCCGGTCAAGCCGATCGGCACAGTATCGGCTATGCGATAGAAATCGAGAGAAAGAGAGAGAGAAGATGAAATCGGAGAGTGTGGATGGAGGGAGGAGGCTGGCCGTGATGGCGGCCAGCTCGGTCTGGCCAACAGTGGCCGGACTGCCCTCAATTCACCGGGTGAGTCGCCGGCACTGTGAAATCCATGCGAAAACAGGGAGAGGAAAAGAGAAAGAAAGAGTGAGAAATTGAGAGAGAGAAGGGGGAGGGGGTGGCCGGCCGCGGCGGCGGCCGGCCTTGGCCCGACCGATGATGACCGGGCCGCCTCCGATTTGGCCGGCGGCGGCCCTGGCCGCCGGATCACAGAGCCCCTGTTTCGATTGAAACAGGGGAATCTAGGAAGAAGGGATCGAGTGGGCCGGCTGGGCCGGCCTGGTTTGGGCCTTCTGGGCCGTGCAGCGAGCAGTTTTGGGGCTGATTTTGGGCCCCGTAACGGGCCGAGATTAGCAAGAAAATTATATGGCTAGAATCTGGGTGAATTCTAGTTTCTTGGGGTATTTTACTTCCCCAATTGGGTGTGGATAGTAGGAGATATTCGAGCCCGAGTTTGAGCCCGTGAACTAGTCTGGGTAGGGTCTTAAGGGTCATTTTATTAATTAGAATTCAGTGAATTAATTATGTACATTGATCATGTAGGTGCCCAGACATCTGATTAGTTGGTGCATCATTTGGATTTTGCGTAGGAGGTAAGTAAGACTATTATGCAATTTAATTGTTTAATTAATAAATTGAGTATATACATTTGCATGCATTTTTATAAATTAACTGAATTCTCTATGTAGCATGGAACTGTGGATTTCAAATGAACAATTATATGATTATAATGATTGGTAATATTGTAAGAAATGATTTATTGATGCATATGCCAGAATTGTGATTGCATGTACGACATGTTTATATTGAGGTGATTATATGTATTTCCTTGTACTGTGCAAACCATTGTGAAATATTGTGAGATACAGATGCATGATGCACATGTGATGAAAATGTTAAATAGATTTATATGTGTCACCGCGGTTCTCCTTTACTATGGCCCCACATTGTAGATGTGTTCTGTTGGCCCAGATGGCAACCCAAGAGGGGGGGGTGAATTGGGTTCTTAAAAATTTAAGACTTTTTAACTTTAGTTGATTAGTTAGCAAGATGTGCAAGTGAGAGGCTAACTAAATCAATACACAAGCAAATAATAAAGAGATAGAGAGAGAAAATATGGCACGGCAAACACAAGATAATTTTATAGTGGTTCGGTGCAACCAACACCTACGTCCACTCCCAAGATTCACTTGGGTCCACACTATAATCTCTCTAGATTACAGCCGAGTTGTTTTCCAAGCTCACAACTCAAACTTGTTGTTTTCCGGGTGCACAACGAACCCAGCTGGTTTTAACTCGGGCTTACCAGCACAAAACCCTACACGTTGTTTTTCACGGGCTCACAACTAACCCAACACAAGCACTCCGGCTTGCAACGAGGTATACCAACCTCCACTGATTCAATCCACTGATTGAATCAGCAAACAAAATAAAAAGTGTTTAAATATGAAATGCTCCCCTTGAGCAAATATACAAATGAAGTAAAAAAGGGTTAGAAAAGCCTGATAGTATTGCAGATGGTGTGGCTTTGGCTTTCTTCCTTCTTCTCTTTAACTCCTCTTGAAGTGTTGAATCAGGCCTCAGCAAGATTCTTGACCGTTGAAGACTTTGGAGTTGAGATGAAGCTTTTTCTCCTTTTGAAAATCCTTCGATTTGATCTTTGAAATGCTTGTGGATTTTCTTTTGACTCTTGTGGATTGATGAGAGGAGCAGACGAACTTCTCTTTGATTTCACTCCTTTTGAATCACTCTTTTTGAGCTAGAAGATTTTTCCAATAAGCTCTGTTTTTCCCTCTTTTTGAAAGATATTCTTTTCTCTCTTTTTGATTTTCTCTTTTGATTTGAAAAGAGCTCCTCTATTTATAGAATCTGCAAAAATATATCCGTTAGAGACAAAGAAAAATAGCCGTTATTTGAAAATCTTACCGTTGGGGCTGATGTGTCATCGTTAAAAATCGCGCCCAGATTTCGCGGAGTCGACTCGAGCTTGTGGGAGTCGGCTCGAAGTCGATTACTAAAAATAGAAACATTTTAAATTGAAGGGTCGACTCGCGAAAACTAAAGTGTCGGCTCCGAAAGTCGGGAGTCGACTCGAGGAAAATGGGGAGTCGACTCGAGAAGTGCTCAAAAAACATGGTTTCTGTTGTTTGAGCGGAGTCGGCTCGCACAGACAGGAGTCGGCTCGCAAGAGTCAGGGGTCGACTCTTGAAAACCAAGGGTCGACTCGAGAAAATCAGTCTGTGGGGAGTCGACTCGGAAACTCTTGAGTCGGCTCGGGAACGTATCAAAAATCAGAAATTTTCTGATTGACTTTAAAACTTGTCCCAAATAAATTTAAAATATAAATTTGACTTGAATACATTAAATATGACATTAAGCATGGATTCAAGACATGTTTCAAGAATTCATCGATTGAATTATAATGTGTAAAAATTCCTTTTTGAAATCTTTTAAGCATAGAGCTTGAAACTCCTTTTTCTAATAGATTCAAAACTCATTAAATTTAACCATTGATAGTCCATTCCTTTCAATTTGAATAAGCTCAAGGTTTTTGATAAATAAACTCATTGTATTCTTTAAGGTACTCATGGCTTTTGGAAATCATCAAAATCAATAAAGTTGGGGCAATTATGTTTCAATAATTTCTCAACAATCTCCCCCTTTTTGATGATGACAAAAACATTGAGTATATGCATTATAAAATTGAAAAATTTGTGATTCCAAAATCAACTATTGTGTTCATGGAAAGGCTCCCCCTCAATGAGGTAGCTCCCCCTATGAACCTTAATTTTATAAATCATTCAAAATTTTTAAATCAGAAACTTAAGCATTTTCTTTATGAAATTCAATTTATCTCTTCCCCTTATGCTCTCCCTCTTTCAAAATTAAACTTTGATTGAATTGAAGGCATATACGATTGAATAAAACTCTCCCCCTTTTTTGTAATCAACAAAAAGGTTAGGAAGTTCAATATCAATAACATTCTTTATTTTTCTATTTAACTTATCAATTGAGGATAATCATTCAAAGTATTCAAGGATACTTACAATTGAAATAGACATAAGTAATGCATCAAACTTTCTCATTACTTCAAAATGAAATACATGAAAATGTAAACTTGCTCATTGCATTGAAAGTAAACTTGATTACATCAAAAAGAGATTACAAAAAATAAAAGTTTCTTCTAGTAATTCTATTCAAGTGATCAACAATCTGCTTCATTCCTTCACATTGAAGTCTAACATAATCTTTGAGCTTATTATCAACAAAAGTACAAGCAGATGTAATTTTATCTTGAAGCTCGGCGTTGCATTGGGAGTAGGTCTCGAGTCACCGCAGATATCCTTAAGTTCTCCAAAGATATTCTTTAAGTCTTCACTTAAGGAGCTGGTAGATGAACTGAGAGTAGACTCAATCGATGCAACCCGATCACTAAGTGAATATAAGGCTTCTTTTAAATTCATAAACTTTTCATCAAATTCTTCTTTCAGTCTATTTTCATGCTCACTTATCTCAGATTTGAATAATGATCTAAGCTGATCTAACTGTACATCAGAAAAGCTACCAGATGAAAGAAGACTGAGCAGGAGCAATAGCAGGAGCAGGGGTAGAATCAGGAGCAGGAGCTGGAACAGAATCTGGAACAGACGAGCACTGAGGAGGCTCAGGTGATGAATGTCTCATAGAAGGTCTGGGGGCCTCAGCATCTATAGCTCTGTCCTCTGTAACATTCTTTCTCTCCCAATTTCCATTTTTCTTAACAAACCCCATTCGATGAATAGTAGCCAAAGAGTAAAAATCGTATGCCTTAGTTCCTTTTTGGCTCACTATCACCAAATACAATCCCTTGGCTTTGAAATAACTTAGTTAAAACCATGCCATAGGGCAAACTTGATTTCTTTTTCCCACCACAATCTGCAATGTACCATATATCATCCGAGGTAGATTAATGGGCTTCCCAGAAACAACAGCATCCATAACAAAAATATCTCTCAGATACATAGTCGAATCTGCCGGTCTTGGGAAACAAAATCCTGCTGCAGATGTTGTGAAGTAATCTTAATTCCAAAGGCAATTGACTAGCAAATACTTCTTCAAATCCTTCAAAATTTCTGTTCAATAGCCTAGTGAGGGCTGGAGATCTATCTTCTGGGGCAAAGGTGGATGGTCCAGACAAGGGTAAATTCAACAATCTAGATAGAATAGAGGAAGTGATGTTCAGACCAATGCCTCTCACTTGCTCACTAAGCCATCATCTCCTCTGGTCAAATTCTTGTAAAACTCCTTAACTAGAGCAGGGTAGGTGGGACAGTCCAATGAACATATATTCTCAAATCCCATCTCAATAGTTGTCTACCTATTAAAATCCTTCATTCTCAAATAATTCAAAATCAACCTTTCTTCCTGTTGTGACAACTCTACTGGCAAGATGATCTACCTGAAGAGTGGAGCTGGAGCAGGAGAATCACTCGAGAAGGGGTAGAGGATGAATCCGTAGACGGCTCGCGGACGGGTCGTCGAACGGTCCTTTCCTCTTCAAACCGGCGCCACTACTGCTAGCTCCACGGGTTTTGGGTGCCATAGATCTTGAAGGAGTTAATCAGAGGTTTTTTGAGGTTTGGAGGGTTTGGGAAAGCTTTGGAGAGGTTTGGAAGATTTGAAATGAATGAAATGTCCGTGGGGTCGACTCGTGCCCTAAATAATCAGACTGGGACCACGTCGAGTCGACTCGCGCAAAGTGTGGAGTCGGCTCCCGACTAGTCACAGAGCACGGACACGATCTCGAGTCGACTCGCTCAGAGGAGGGGTCGACTCCTGAGTTTCAGCAGAAACTCGAGTCGACTCCGATACTCTCGAGTCGGCTCCGAGACCATTTCAGAAAAAATAAAATTCAGAGAATCCGAAATGAGTCCGGAATTTGATCTTTGAGTATGATTAAAAATCATGGATTTTGAGAGATCAAATTGATATGAGTTCTAGATAAAATTTCCTTAAGATTTTGAGAATTTGAAAGAACTCTAGATATATTTCCTTAGAGGTTTCAAAATTTATTCAAAAGGATTACAAATTCCTAACTCTCCTCTAAGATAACAAAATCTTTCTTCATTTAAAGGTTTTGTAAATATGTCAGCTAATTGTTCTTCAGTGTTTACATAATCTAAACAAATTTCATCATTAGCTACATGTTCCCTTATAAAATGATATCTAATTTCTATGTGTTTTGTCCTTGAGTGTTGAATTGGATTTTTAGTTAAATTGATTGCGCTAGTGTTATCACATCTTATGGGTGTTTTATCAAGTGTGATACCATAGTCTTCAAGTTGTCGCTTAATCCATAGGATTTGCGCACAGCAACTTCCAGCTGCTACATATTCAGCTTCAGTAGTTGATAATGCAACTGAATTTTGCTTTTTGCTAAACCATGTGATTAAGTTACTTCCTAAGAAATGGCATGCACCACTTGTGCTTTTTCTATCTAATTTACATCCAGCATAATCAGAATCTGAATATGCAATTAGGTTTAATGTAGAGTCTCTAGAATACCATAAACCTACATTTTTGTTCCATTTAGATATCTTAAAATTCTTTTAACAGCTATTAAATGTGATTCTTTAGGTTCAGATTGAAATCTAGCACATAAACATACTGAAAACATAATATCTGGTCTACTTGCTGTTAAATAAAGAAGGGATCCGATATACCTCGATAATACTTTTGATCAACCTTTTTACCTTCTTCATCTTTGTCCAGCTTGCATGAAGGACTCATTGGAGTTCCGAGGGGTTTCATTGTTTCCATACCAAACTTTTTGAGTAGTTCTCTTGTGTATTTGGTTTGGTTGATAAAGATTCCCTCTTTGCTTTGTTTGATCTGGAGTCCAAGGAAGAAGTTGAGTTCTCCCATCATGCTCATCTCGAATTCTCCCTGCATCAACTTTGCAAATTCTTGACAAAGAGAATCGTTAGTAGCACCAAAAATAATGTCATCTACGTATATTTGTACTACAAGTAAATCTTTACTTTTTCTTTTCAAAAACAAAGTTTTATCAACATTTCCTCTTGTAAAATCATTTTCTATTAAGAATTTACTTAACCTATCATACCAAGCTCTAGGTGCTTGTTTCAAACCATATAAAGCTTTGTGCAATTTAAAAACGTGATTTGAAAATTCGTGATCTTCAAAACCTGGTGGTTGTTCTACATAAACTTCTTCATTTATAAATCCATTTAAAAATGCGCTTTTTACATCCATTTGAAATAAGTTAAAATTCATATGACATGCAAATGCAAGTAATAGCCTAATGGCTTCTAATCTAGCTACTGGTGCAAAGGTTTCATCAAAATCAATACCTTCCTCTTGATTATATCCTTTAGCAACCAATCTAGCTTTGTTTCTAATTACTATGCCATTTTCATCTAGTTTATTTCTAAAATCCATTTTGATCCTATTACTGAATGATTTTTAGGTCTTTCAACTAAAGTCCAAACATTATTTCTTGTAAATTGATTTAGTTCTTCTTGCATTGCTAACATCCAATTATTATCTTTTTCAGCTTCTTCTATAGTTTTAGGTTCAATTTGTGATACAAATGCAAGATGATTACTAATATTTCTCATATATGATCTAGTTCTTATTCCTTGAGATGGATCACCTATAATCAATTCCTTGGGATGACTATGAGCATATCTCCAGTCTCTTGGAAGATCTATATCATTATGATCAATATTGACATCATCGTCCTTATGTGAATCATCATCTTTAGCTTCTTGTTCATGATCAGAAGATACTTCAATATTAAGTTTTTCAAGATCTTTTTCAATTATGTTTGTATCTTCCTCATCATCAAGCTTTTCAGATCCAGTTGCTAAAGATTCATCAAAAACTATATGAATGGATTCTTCAACTACTAAGGTTTTCTTGTTAAAGATTCTATAAGCTTTACTAGTTGTTGAATAACCTAAGAAAATTCCTTCATCAGATTTAGCATCAAATTTTCCTAAGTTGTTTTTACCATTATTATGAATGAAACATTTACATCCAAATGCATGAAAGTATTTTATATTTGGTTTTCTTTCATTCCATAATTCATAAGGTGTTTTCTTTAATATTGGTCTTATTAAGCTCTATTTAAGATGTAACATGCTGTGTTAATTGCTTCCGCCCAAAAATACTTTGGTAAGTTGCTTTCGCATAGCATGGTACGGGCCATGTCTTCTAGAGTCCTATTTTTTCTTTCAACTACACCATTTTGCTGTGGAGTCCTAGGGGCTGAAAAATTATGATTAATTCCATTTTCAGTGCAAAACTTTCAAATAAGTGATTTTCAAATTCTGTTCCATGATCACTTCTTAGAGATACTATAGTAGTGTTTTTCTCATTTGTGACTTTCTTGAAGAATTTCAGGAATATCGAGAAAGTCTCATCTTTGTGAGCTAAAAACATTACCCAAGTATATCTAGAATAATCATCTACAATCACTAGACCATATTTCTTTCCTCCTAGACTTGTGGTTCTAGTTGGTCCGAAAAGATCCATGTGAAGTAGCTCTAAAGCCCTAGAAGTTGAAACAACATTTTTAGATTTGAAAGAACTTCTAGTTTGTTTTCCAAATTGACATGCATCACATATTTTATTATTTTCAAAATCTAGTTTAGGTAATCCTTTAACTAAATCCATTTTAATTAATTTTGAAATAAGGTGTGTGCTTGCATGACCTAATCTACGATGCCACAACCAACTAATTTCATTTATGTTAGCATTGTCAGCAATTAAGCAATGATCACTCAAAGATAATTTTTCTAGATCAACCAAGTAAACATTGCCATGTCTATAACCAGTAAATACAATGCTATCATCAATAGAATTAGTTACAGTGCATAAGAAGATTTAAATGAAACATTAAAGTTTTTATCACATAATTGGCTTATACTAATTAGATTATGCTTCAAACCATCAACATAAAGTACATTATCAATAAATGTAGATGGAGTTATACGAACTTTACCAAGGCCCATAATTTGACCTTTACCGTTATCAAAACAACTCCACCTTTCTTTTCTTCTAGGGTGATGAATTCATCTTTGTCACCCGTCATATGTCTTGAGCAGCCACTATCAAGGTACCACTTTTTCTTTGATCTTTTGGCTACAAGACATTCCTGCAACATAATTTAAACTTTATGTTTAGGTACCCAAGCTTTCTTGGGTCCTTCATGGTTAGTAGCAATAAAAATTGTTCCTTTCGGAACCCATATTTTCTTTGCTTTAACATTTAACTTGTTGTTATTATTTAATGTTTTGCATTCAAATGATTTATGACCTTTTTCATTACATTTAAAACAAGTTATATTACTTTGGTTGGCTTTTACAAAAATATTCTTTAATGATTTTTGTTTCCTTAATGTGTTATATCCTAAACCTGCTTTGTCAAAAACTGCTTTTTGACTATCTAAATCATGTTAAGTTTAGTTGAACTTAAGTGAATTTCTCAACAATGTCTTTATATTTTTTAACATCTTTCTTAAGAAAGTCATTTTCATTAGAGATTGATTCTTTTTCTTTAATTAGATTTTCATTTTCAGATTTTAACAAATCAATCTTATTAAGAAATCATTCTTTTCATTAAGAAGTTTTCCATTTTAATCTTTTAACTTCTTTAATTCATTTTTCTTTTAGCTAAATTTAATTTTCATTTTTCAAAAATTTATGTTTCTTTTTCAAAGATTTAAAATCAATCATAAGTTCATTGAAAGCTCAAACATTTCATCAAATGTAAATTCATCATCGGGGGTTTCGTACTTACCTCTTCGTTGTCGTCCGTTGGCCATGAAGCAAATATTGCAACTTCTTTTTGTTCTTCTTCTTCGGAAGAAGACTCTTCACTGTCAGTCCAAGTTGCCATGTAGGCCTTTTTCTTTTTCTTGTAGGCCTTCTTAAGTAAAGGACAGTCATATCTAAAATGCCCTGGCTTTTTACATTCATAACATACTAAGGGCTCTTTCTCTTTGTCCTTTTCCTTTTCTTATCCTTTTCTTTTTCTCCTTCCATTTTTGCTCCAAATTCTTTTTATGGAAGGGCCTCCTTCTTTCATAAATTTCTGAATTTTTTGCAAGGAGGGCTGTCTCATCATCATCATCCTCTTCATCATCGCTGCTGCTTCTTCCATTTCTGCAGCTTGAGGGCGATGGTTTCTTCTTTTTGACTCTCCTCATTGACATGTTGTTTAACTTGAAGCTCATGGTCATTAGGATCCTAGAAGCTCTCCAATGGTAGGATGTTGAGGTCTTTGGCTTCTTGGATGGCTGTGACCTTGGCTTCCCACGATCTTGGAAGTGACCTAAGAATTTTGCGAACAAGCTCAGCATTAGTATAAACTTTTCCAAGACTTTTTAAACCATTCACAATATCAGTGAATCTAGTGAACATGCATGTGATGGTTTCAGTTTGTTCCATTGTAAATAATTCATATTTATGAACCAAAATTTATCTTTGATTCTTTTACTTGGTTTGTTCCCTTTTTACAATTTCCAAAAATCCAAATTATTAATGGCTTAGAAGTTGCATTAATTTGAACTTCTATTTGAAATTTATCAATATTAATTCCTTTCATTTAGGGAAAAATCCATTAATAAAATGAGCTTGTGATAGCCCAGATCCAATTTAAATGAGAGCAAGCAATCAATGAACAAAGATAATATTTTCTAGTCAACCAAGATTCACTTGGGTCCACACTATAATCTCTCTAGATTACAGCCGAGTTGTTTTCCAAGCTCACAACTCAAACTTGTTGTTTTTCCGGGTGCACAACGAACCCAGCTGGTTTTAACTCGGGCTTACCAGCACAAAACCCTACACGTTGTTTTTCACGGGCTCACAACTAACCCAACACAAGCACTCCGGCTTGCAACGAGGTATACCAACCTCCACTGATTCAATCCACTGATTGAATCAGCAAACAAAATAAAATAGTGTTTAAAATGAAATGCTCCCCTTGAGCAAATATACAAATGAAGTAAAAAGGGTTAGAAAAGCCTGATAGTATTGCAGATGGAGTGGCTTTGGCTTTCTTCCTTCTTCTCTTTAACTCCTCTTGAAGTGTTGAATCACGCCTCAGCAAGATTCTTGACCGTTGAAGACTTTGGAGTTGAGATGAAGCTTTTTCTCCTTTTGAAAATCCTTCGATTTGACCTTTGAAATGCTTGTGGATTTTCTTTTGACTCTTGTGGATTGATGAGAAGGAGCAGACGAACTTCTCTTTGATTTCACTCCTTTTGAATCACTCTCCTTTGAGCTAGAAGATTTTTCAATAAGCTCTGTTTTTCCCTCTTTTGAAAGATATTCTTTTCTCTCTTTTTGATTTTCTCTATTTTTTGATTTGAAAAGAGCTCCTCTATTTATAGAATCTGCAAAAATATATCCGTTAGAGACAAAGAAAAATAGCCGTTATTTGAAAATCTTACCGTTGGGGCTGATGTGTCATCGTTAAAAATCGCGCCCAGATTTCGCGGAGTCGACTCGAGCTTGTGGGAGTCGGCTCGAAGTCGATTACTAAAAATAGAAACATTTTAAACATTGAAGGGTCGACTCGCGAAAACTAAAGTGTCGGCTCCGAAAGTCGGGAGTCGACTCGAGGAAAATGGGGAGTCGACTCGAGAAGTGCTCAAAAAACATGGTTTCTGTTTTGAGCGGAGTCGGCTCGCACAGACAGGAGTCGGCTCGCAAGAGTCAGGGGTCGACTCTTGAAAACCAAGGGTCGACTCGAGAAAATCAGAAAACTCTGTGGCTTACAGGAGTCGACTCGGAAACCCTTGAGTCGGCTCGGGAACGTATCAAAAATCAGAAAATTTTCTGATTGACTTTAAAATTGTCCCAAATAAATTTAAAATATAAATTTGACTTGAATACATTAAATATGACATTAAGCATGGATTCAAGACATGTTTCAAGAATTCATCGATTGAATTATAATGTGTAAAAATTCCTTTTTGAAATCTTTTAAGCATAGAGCTTGAAACTCCTTTTTCTAATAGATTCAAAACTCATTAAATTTAACCATTGAGAGTCCATTCCTTTCAATTTGAATAAGCTCAAGGTTTTTGATAAATAAACTCATTGTATTCTTTAAGGTACTCATGGCTTTTGGAAATCATCAAAATCAATAAAGTTGGGGCAATTATGTTTCAATAATTTCTCAACATGTTCTGTTTGATTTTTATGGCCACACACACTGGAGATGTATTCTGTTATGATATGGCCCCACATATTGTAGACATGTTTTGTATGATTTTTATGGCCTCACACACTGATGAGTGTGTTCTGTTATGGTATGGCCCCACATGTCTTACAATGTGTTCTGTATGATTTTTATGGCCACATACATCGTAGAGTGTGTTCTGTTATGGTATGGCCCCACATCGTACAATGTGTTCTGTGGATGTTGATGGCCACGCATCTGGAGGATGTGCTCTGATTGAGGTATTGCAGGGCCGTGGGACACATAGGAAATCTATAATTACATAAACAGTGAGTTTGCTAGAGTGCATATTTTGATGCTTGCCAAATGCTCAATTTATGTTAAGTTGACAAAATGCATATGTTGATAGCATGTTAAATATAATTCAAGAATGATATGATTGTATAATAGGCTTACTTATTGAGTGTAAACTCATTAAACCTTTACAATGTTTTCAGAGCCTCAGTGTGATGATGGATATTCGGAGTTGATGGAGCTTCTAATAAATAAAATGAGAACCATTGCATTGGTGTAATCCTATTATGTTTGTGTGTAGGGCTTGTTGTAGCCCAACTTTATTAGCATGACTTGATTGTAGGGTTTGAAACCCAAAACTTATAACTATCATTTGTATTATGGTTAGTCTTCATTGTTCTAGCCCAATGTGAATCGTATATCAAGATTTTTAAGACGCCTTGCGTGCCCGACACGCGGCGGTTGTCATCCTAGCTCAAAAATTTTGGGTCTGGGGCGTGACAGCTTTAATGGTATCAGAGCTCAGGTTATGACCCTAGGGACACGGACATATTGACATGATAACTCATAGATAACATATTTTGATGACATTATACTTAGGAAAACCTGACACTCTAGGCAAAATACTAGGATGATATGGAGACAATTATGACTTTAAAGGAATTTCATGAATTATGCTTTGGAAGCTTAAAATTTAAAGTTTATCAAGATATTAATTGAATTATAAATTTGATAGGAATTAAGAATGAACCATCGCAAGCCAATGATATTATGTGGCTCCCTGGCTGGTAGCCTTGACCAGTGGGGAGGCCTAGGGGCTTCTAGAGGTTTTAGCTCCGTCAAACTTGTTAGAGATGACTCATAGCAATTTTAGACCTTGAAATAATATGGGAGATGAAATTTTAATTGGATATGCGATAAAAGATAGATGAATATATGGAATAAACATAGTAGTGAAAAATTACAATTGATGACTAATATGACTAAGATAACATCATTATGTCCATATTGCAATTGAATTGATATGTGGATTTGGAATTAGTAAATCTAAATTTGAATGTGGATGTATATATTGAATTTTATTTGTAGAACTTATATTGTTAATATTGTAAGTTTAAGATTATGAGCGTTATATGGATGATTAATATTGATGATATTTTGGGAATGAAATAATTAATTATAAATTTTTTTTTGATCAATCACAATTGAGTACTTTCTGAATATAAGTCTGGATGGATAAGTATATATAGTGAATTTTTACTAAGAGAACTTTTATTATGGATATTGCATGTTCAAAGCTGATTGTTAACTTGCTAAATATGGAGATGGTTGATATTGATGCTAATGAAATAGTTGACTGCATATTATGTCTTGATGGATCATTTAGGAAGATTATAAAATTTTAAATGCTGAAACAATTACTGTTTAAGTTTTTGAGAGCAGTAGACTCTATTAATCTTTAGAACTGATTTTGGCTATAAATATTTTGATGGTAGAAAGTGAAAGATTTTAGCAATAATGAGAATAAGATAAACTCTACTGATAAAGAATTTCATGGGGATTTTCATCTGTTAATAGATTTCTAAATCAAGATATATATTCATTAATTTATTGTGCATACTTATTGTACCTTCTTCATAATTCATATGTAGGCATCTTTCTCCAGGATGGATAAATTATCAATCAGCCATAGGTGACATAATTATGGTTAAGAAAATAGGAGGGAGTTGATTTTAATTTTGATTATTATTAGTTATGGATTATGGTTAAGGGTACATCTATTATCACTTTCAAGTCATAGAGATATTACTATAATTTTTAATTATGTCTTTCGAATGGTAAGTGCATTTTCAATCTTGATTGACCTTATGAGTCTTGTATCCATCTGAGCTAGATTAGTGAAGTCACTTTGAGATATTTGAAGGGTTTAAATTATTCAGTCATGTTATGGCATGAGACATTGCATAATCTATAGATGATAATCATTGGTAACGAAATAATTGATTCAAGAATTTGAATCATTTAAATTGCATTATTTATTGAGGATATACTGACCTATTCAAGAGAAATTGATTGGTTGTAATGGTAATTACTGATGAATATGAAGGAGATAAAATAATTATACTGATGATTAATGATGGCACTATTATTCAAAGAAATTAAATTAGTTGATTAGGATAATTATGAAAGATATCCTAAATGATTGGCTTAATGTTCATTGATGTTAGCTTGAAGTATTCAAGAGTGAAACCAAGTATGTTATGATGATTGAAATAAGTGTCGTAATGATTAATGGCACATTCAACTATTTATGAGTTGAGAGAGCATTGGAAGGAAACTATCTTATATCTAAGTCACAAGAATTTAGAACTGTCTTATCGAGGAATTAAGAGTACCTGATGTTTTAATAACCTTAAGAATGGATAACATAATACATGTGATGGACTCTATGATATTTATGATGATTGTGTTGTGAGAAGTTAAGGTATAAAAAAAAAAAAAAGGGGGCAGGAAAGAAATACTTCTTAAGGAATTTAATTTTATTTGGTAGAAAGTTTAAATTAATTTTGAAAGTTGGACATGTCATTTGGGTACTTGGGAATGAAATAAAAGTTTGCGGTAACAACCATCTCCTAGTGGTTAGACTATATTCAACAAAGAAAATAATGCTTCAACTTCCACATTTTCAAACCACCAAGTCAAAGACAAAACAGTCACTCCAAGCGGTAGAGGTCCATTGCTGACATAGGCTGTGTGCGGGGGTGGGGTGGGGAGGGGGAGAGATAGAGATCAACATCTACTAGGGAGAAGGACAAACCTTGGGACAACTCCACTACAGGCCTGTGATGTTTAACCCACTGAGAACTTTGTGCAAGTCGCCATCCTTTGCTTTTCATCAAGTAGGCTATAACAATAGCTGGTGACCTGTCAAAAAGGAGATGAAATAATAGTACTGTAAATACACGAAGCTTATCTAAATAGCATATACACTCAAAAATATTAAATAGAAACAAACCTATTTTTTCCTGACATGCAATGAACAAGAACCCGTGCCTTGTCCCTTTCACATTGTTCTGCACAAGAATATCAGATAACAAAATTTGAAAAAAAAGCTACATCAACTGCAAATATGACTAAGAGAACTCTAATTCTGTATGGTTATTATCCAACAACTCAATGAAAGATGAAGAATAATTGCATAAAACTTAAGGTATCAAGTGTATCGCACAATACATTGCTCTGCATTACAATACTAGATAACAATATTTAAACACAAGCTACATCAGTCGCAAATAAGACCAAGAAGAGAACCCAAGTTTGATATGGTTATGATCCAATAACTCAATGATCAGATAAATTGTTTTGCAACTCTTCAGCATCCGTCAATCTCCAATCTTTCAACACCTCAATGCCAAGAAGCTGGGCACCTAGATTTGACTCCAACATATTCACTGCATTCAACCAGATAAAGTTAGTTGTTGGTCTAATCCATTCATTTATTCTTATCATCCTTGCCAACAGCCAGATCAAGAGCTAACCACCAACCATCGTACCCAAGTCATATCTGAAAAATGATAGCAGTTGTCATCCTCCATGGACCACATCTCCACTTTACTGCCCAGCTTCTAGCATCAAAAAAATGCAGAGATTATTCGGAGTGGTTTTACCGTTTGAGGGCCTGGAGATTGGGAAGGGTTAATTTAGAATTTACTTAGATGAACTCATAACCATTAAAATTCAACCAGTAACCCAACCTTATATGAATGATTTTCATCAAGAATAGAACAAAACTAGAACATGCAATCTGCTATTTGAAGAAGCTGAGTAGGGACAAGTAACCACCCCAGCCAGCTCCTAAAACAGCCTAATTTATATTCTCCTGTCTTCATGCTAGTAGCTCTGAAATCCAGAACAGATGGCCCTCTCTTACTCCATCTCTTTCTTGGATCCAAATATGTAATCTCTGATGCCTTGCATTAAAGGCAATTCCTCAATTCTAGCATCCCTTCAGTTTGCCCCGCACCTAGCAACAACCACTTAAGTCCAAGAAACTATCATAACCTGCTCTTAAGTCTTCACCCAAGATCAACCCTCTATTAGTGTCAAGTCCCTGGGGTAACCACGACTTTTGGCAGCAAGGGGCATGACATTAAAATACCAGCACACTTTATGGCACGTTAATTGGTGATTAGAAAATGTGGGTCTCCATGTTTGCAGCAACTTGTATGAAAAGCCATGATAAATATTGACCATCGGGAAGACACAAAACACAACACTAAACAACATGCCTTTGAAGACAAACAAGATATCAATTAATTAATAAAGCAACTAGCAGATAATCATCTAAGCAAATTAAATCAGTCAGTTCCATAATGCAAAAATCTAAATTCTAAATCTGAAAAGAATCAGAGTCACATAAATTGTATGCCCATACCATTAAGAAGTTAGATAACCCAAAAGTGGAGGGGGGGGGGGGGGGGGGTGAATCAGGCAAATATTTATTAATAAGGTCAGAAGTTCAAATGCTGAGATAATTTCAATTATCAAAGATAGAAAAAATAGGAATAGGTGTGAATACAACTGTTGGGAAAAGGCTGAGATGAGCTGAGTTGAGTTGAGTTGAGGTGTGAATACAACTCATATACAAAAGCAAATTCAAGAATTACTAGACTTCTTCGAGACATAAATATATGAAGATGGTGAAATTTCACATATCCAACACTAAAAGTTATAGTTGTAAGTCTGAATAGTAGATAAATATACAGTAGATCAGCAATAGTAATGACTAAACGTTATTACAGAAAGAAATTCAAATATTAGAATAGTGATTTATTGGTTTTTATGAGCTTACCCTGAAGAGCAATTAAATGAACCTGAGCTGCCCAGACCAACTCCTAGCCTGAAAACATAATTATTTGTAGGGTTAGCAAATAATGAACGAGGAATATCTGAGATCTAGGTAAGCAAAACATAACTACTGAAGAAGCTCTTCATCGGATAATAAGCTTTTGTCAATGGTCAAAGGATAATGAATTTTTATTGCAGGGTTCCATTTCGATTTCACCTTACTTTGTTCAATTTAAATCAAAGTTAACCACCAAAAAGTATTCCAAAGTTGACATATTTCTGTTATGTTCGAACTATTATTAATGAGAAACTCATGCAAGTTTTATGTCATCCTCTTTAAGTATGAGCAGGCAATAAAATGAGCTTAAAAGGAGTTCCATGATAATGGTACAGTCATCAAGGTTGACTATATTCAGTGGTCAGAATATTGGGAACTAGAAGAATACAAAGTGGATATCATTGTATCATAATAATATGAATGCTGAGCTAGTGTAAGGATAAAAGTTATCTAAAAAATGAATAAATTGGCAAGACCATCCGAGTCCAATCAATAGCTAACAACATGGAGGTGCACCAAAGATTTGTGAAATGGGAACTATAGAAGTTCTGTTTAAAAGACACCTCTGTCTATCAAATGTTCTTCCAAAATTTTCACTACTTTTAAGTAACAATTCTATAAGAGCATCTGTTATATATCGTGAAATATCCAAAATTAGTAATGGATGACCTTGTCCGTCACTAAATTAGTGACGGATTGTCCTATCCATCACTAAATTAGTAACGAATTGTGCTTCCATCACTAATCCATCACAAATTAGTGACGGATTGCTCTTTCGTCACTAATTTAGTGATGAATTAATGACAGATTGTTCCATCCGTCACTAATTTAGTGACAGATTGTCCCATTCATCACTAAATTAGTGATGGATTGCTCTTCCATCATTAATCCATGATGACATTGCCCAAGAACTCCTATCATGCCTTAACGTGCATCGATGGATGATGATGATGACAAAGACTACCTTTTAAACAAAAACCATACGATTGCCGCTGACAGCAAATTAATTAGATCAAGAGCATCGAGGCAGTATTGCTGACGGACGAGAAACTTAAAGCAAGGCAAAAAATCAATTCAACATTGTTTATAGTAATCAGTCAACTACAAAAAAAAAAAAAATTCAATACACCAAGCTCCATTATCAAACTAGATCCATTCTCTTCCATAGTCCCGTTTCGCTTCCTAATGTCACAATCTTACTAATAAGAAAAGGAAATTAGTGTAGATAAGAAAGGCCATCAAAATGAAGTAATAATAAATTGCATCTTAAGAAAAACCTTCAAAATGTTATGAATATTGAAAATTTGAGAAGTTAATTAGAACAATGTTTCATTTAATAGGAAGTTGTCTGCCTATGCACTACTCTGGAGATATTCTCTTGTTGCAGGCCATAGACAAGATTGGCCTCTCAAAATATAATAAAAGAGCATCAAAGATTAATTTTGAAAAGTATGCTGTTAGATCCTTGATAACTGTCAAGTACAATGGATGCCATGACAACACTACGATGATGTAATCAGTTTTTCTTGGAGAACAAACAAATGATAAGCAGAGAAATACACATTCAACAAAACATGGTGCAAGACCCAAACAATTTATAATGGCTTTTTGACTATTCAGGAAACGAACCGTAAAAAGGAATCAACTTACATCATGTCAACCAATGAAAAACAATATTTATGAAGCAATCTGAATTAAACGCAATCATGAATCAAATTCCCAAAAGTCCCCATTGTCCTTTTATCTTCATAGCGGGAAAAGTTTTTCTAGTACCATATTGAGCTTCTGACATATCGACAGTCCTATTTAAAGTGAGCACCATATGTAGAATCCTTTAGTGAGTTACGTCCAGCTTCTATACATTTGATGAAATCCTCTCATCAAGTAGCTTCACAGGTAGCAGCAGATTTTTATGATTAGTTAAATTGTCTAGTGTTTTTTTTGTGTTTTCCTCTTCGTTACTTTTTTTGAAAATGTTAGTCCACGTTCTAGTGAAAAAATAAAATGGCATCTTCTCTTCAAGACATATTGTATGATCAATAAATTTGGCAGGTGGATATATAGCTTTCTTCTGCAGCTCTTTGACACGATTCTTTTGCATTTGAGGAAAAGAATACGATATACATTAAGTTTTGTCTTACCCTCCCTTTAGGAAGCATGCCCTGGACAGCATGTTGAATTATTCTTTCAGGAATTCTCTGCTGAAGTTGATTGAACGTCTCCACCTTCATACCACCCGGCCTTCCTGAATGCCTCTGTACAGCTTTTGAGTCCTCTTTCTACCAGAAACTGCAACCTTTTCTGCATTGACCTATGTTTTGAGTACAGAGTGTTTAGCAGTTTGACAATAACAAATGTGTCATCTCACCAACAAGTAAGAGTAATTGATGTAGTTCAATGAACTAATTAAGAGAGGACATGATTTTTAAGCTTTAAAACTGATTTCTTCAAAAGATGGCAAGCTCCCAGGAGGAGGTACACGACCACCTTTGATGGCAGCAAGTGCATCCTAGAAATGAAAAGTTTATGTTACACATATACTAAGTATTTTAGATCATAAAATGAGAGAGAGAATCATGCATCAAAGGTTTAAAGGAAATGGGTAAAAATCTTCCTAGCTACTCTAACAAACATGAAAGGCACAAGGGAGTTCTTCAAAGTGAAGGGAAATGTTGACAGATAAGGTAATAAACCTTATCACAAAACCACTGCAATTTCTGTAACCCTAGGAAAATTATAAAGGTAAGAGGAAGGCTCATATGGTCCTTTTGCATTCTAGGCAGTGTTTCAATTTCCTAAACAAGAAAAGCTAAATTATATCATCATGGAGAAGTGAAGTGTGGTGGCAAGCTATGGAATTTCAAGGATCAACTCCCGCACGTTAATAGATCAAAGTAACAGTAGAGTAACTAGATTTCCAGTACATTGACCTGTCAAAATGAATAATGAGAACACTACCATGAATTTGTAACCTATAGCATTGTCTTGTTCTATTTTGGATCCAATCGATTTCCAACTCTAATCAAATTCTGAGAACAAAAAGTTATGCATAGATCAAAAGAGACAAACCTCCATTGCTTGGATTGACACTCCAATTAAGGACAGTGGGTAGCATATAATTTTAAACCCAAGCTGCTCCAGTTCAATAGGGTTCAATATGGGAGTTTTACCTCCACCTTCAAGCATGCTAGCCTACAAAACAGAATAAAAATACTTAACAATGAGAATATCTCAACAGTGTCTTGGATTGACACTCCTGTGTCTTGGATCCAGATGCCGCCTGAGAGGTTGTTGCCTGCATGGCTGCCTGACTGATAGCTCCTCCCAGAGTTCCTACCAAGAATATGAAATTTCCCTAGGCTGTGTCATTGTCCCTCATCCTGGATTCAGGTGTAGTGGGCTCCAGTGCATGGTGTTCCCGCTGTGCTCGAGCGGCCCGCTTAATTGGAGAGCGAGCACACTTTGAATTGCTCTGCGTCCTGTCCCGGGACTTAGACATTGTGCCAGCCTCTTTCAAGCCTTTCTTCAAATGATTGCTGGGCACTTTTGCAGTGACATTATCCCCAGGATTAGTCTCCTCCTAAAGCAAACCAAAACTGTGCCTACTGTGTCGGCCGACTTCCCCTTCCTCCAGAGATGTTGAAGGGCGAGGGGGGAGGGGGACCATTGGTGAGCAATTTGGATGGCTTGGACCACCCACCGCCATCATCCAGCCTCCCCTACATCAGGGAGTTATCCGATCCAGCTTCCCCGATGAAAGGTTCTTTTCCTTTTGTTTGGGACTTGTCCATATTGTTGCATGGGCCATCATTTTCTTTCCTGCCGACGTCGGTCTCTGTTTGTGTTGGCCCAGATGGCAACCCAAGAGGGGGGGTGAATTGGGTTCTTAAAAATTTAAGACTTTTTGAAATGTTTTAAACAAATTAACTCAAGATGTGCAAGTGAGAGAAATTAACTTATAAACAATGCACAAACAGAAATATAAGAGAGATAGAGTGAGAGACAAATGAGCACGGCAAACACAAGATATTTTTATAGTGGTTCGGTGCAACCAGCACCTACGTTCCACTCCCAAGATTCACTTGGGTCCACACTATAATCTCCCTAGATTACAGCCGAGTTGTTTTACAAGCTCACAACTCAAACTTGTTGTTTTCCCGAGATCACAACGAACCCAGCCGGTTTTACACGGGCTTACCAGCACAAAACCCAACTCGTTGTTTTTAACGGGATCACAACGAACCCAAAACGTAAGCTATCCCAAGCTTACAACGAGGTACAACTACCTCCACTGATTCAATCCACTTTGAATCAGTACATAAGAAAATAATTTCGAGTTTAAATACAAACAGCTCCTCTAGAGCAGAATAATCAAAATAAAGCTTAGGTTTAGAAAAGCCTGATTAGATAAGCTTGAATGCAGGCTTAGCTTCTTTGCTTCTCTTCTCCAACTCCTTTGAAGCATGGAATCAGGCCTCAGCACAGATTCTCTAGCTTTGGGGCTTTTGGATGTTGGTTGAAGCTTTTCTTCTTTTTCTTCTAGGTTGGAAGATCTTGATATTGCTCTTGGTTGCTTTGGGATCTCCTCTTGAACTTTTGTTGATTGTAGCTCTGGAGCACACGAATCTCTCTTTGATTTCACTCCTTTTGAATCTCTTTTCTTGACTCAAATGATTTTTCCAATGAAGCTCTGTTTTTCCCTCTTTTTGAAAGATTTCTTTTCTCTCTTTTCACCACTCTCTTGTTGTTTTTCTATTCTACTTCTTGATTTGAAAAGAGCTCCTCTATTTATAGATTCTGCAAAAATATATCCGTTAGAAACACAGAAATATAGCCGTTATTTAAAAATATTACCGTTGGAGTGACGTGTCATCGTGAAAAATCGCGCCCAGATTTTTGCGGAGTCGACTCGAGCATTGTGGGAGTCGGCTCGAAGTCGATTACTAAAAATAGAAACATTTTAAACGTTAGAGGGTCGACTCGCGAAGAATCAAAGTGTCGGCTCCCGACAGTCGGGGGTCGACTCGAAGAAAATGGGGAGTCGACTCGAGAAGCGCTCAAAAAACATGCTTTCTGTTGTTTGAGCGGAGTCGGCTCGCACAGTCAGGGGTCAACTCGCACAGAGTCAGGGGTCGACTCTTGAAATCCAAGGGTCGACTCGAGAAAATCAGAAATCTCTGTTACTTACAGGAGTCGACTCTGAAACTCTAGAGTCGGCTCCGGAACGTATCAAAAATCAGAAATTTTCTTGAATGACTTTGAAATTCGTCCCAGAATAATTTTAAATGATATTTTGACTTGAATACAATAAATATGACATTAAGCATGAATTCAAGACATGTTTCAAGAAATCATTGATTGAAATATAACATGTAAAATTCCTTTTTGAAATCTTAAAATATAGAGCTTGAAACTTCTTTTTCAAATTGATTCAAAACTCAGTGAATTAAACATTGAGAGTCCATTGCTTTCATTTTGATAAGCTCAAGGTTTTTGATTAATAAACTCATTATTTCCTTTAAAATACTCATGGCTTTTGGAAATCATCAAAATCAATAAGGTTGGGGTAATTAAATAATTACAATATCCAAATTTCTCAACAATCTCTCCCTTTTTGATGATGACAAAAACATTGAGTATATGCATGTTTGTATTGAAAAATTTTTCGATACCAAAATCAATTTTATGTTCATTGAGAGGCTCCCCCTAAATGAGATAGCTCCCCTTATTAAACTCAATTTTATAATTCATTCAAAATTTTCAATTGTTAAGTTCAAGCAAATAATTTTTCCCTTTTTAAATTTTAAGCATAATGATAACTTGGTTATCTCTCCCTTTTACTTAGATTAACTCTCCCTCTTTAATATTCAAATTATCTCTCCCTCTTTCAAATTTAAAATTTGATTGCATTGAAAGTATATTGAAAGCATATATTTAATTGAAAGCATATACGATTAAATAAAATCTCTCCCCCTTTTTGTAATCAACAAAAAGGTTAGGATAAAGTCATTGCATCAAGAATGTATTAAGGATTTTCAAGTTTTCCATATAATCATTAAACTTCTCAACCATTATCTAATTGTATCAACTTCATTGTATCAAATTCATTATATCAAATTCAAATACAAGCTTCATAAGTAAGTTTCTTTTATTGTATGCTAATTCAAGATCAAATCAAGCATCCAATACATTAAAGAAATTGCTTAGACAAAAGTTAAAATATTCATTGCATCAAAATGAGATTACAAAGTACATTGAAATGAGATTACATTAAAAATATCAAAAGTTTCTTCTTGTAATCCTATTCAAATGATCAACTATCTGCTTCATTCTTCACATTGTAGTCTAACATAATCTTTAAGCTTATTATCTACAAAAGTACAAGCAGTCAAAATCTTATCCTGAAGCTTGGCGTTGCACTGGGAATAGGTCTCTGAGTCACCACAGATATCCTTAAGCTCTCCAAAAATATTCTTCAAGTCTTCACTTAAGGAGCTGGTGGATGAACTAAGAGTAGATTCAATAGATGCAACCCGATCACTAAGTGAATACAAAGCTTCTTTCAAATTTATGCAAATTCATTTTTCAACCTATTTTCATGCTCACTAATCTCAGATTTGAATAAGGATCTAAGCTGATCTAACTGAATATCAGAAAAGCTAACAGATGATAAAGTAGATGTATGAGCAGGAGCAGGAGCAGGAGCAGGGGCTGGAACAGAATCTGGAACAGAAGAGCTCTGAGGAGGCTCAGGTGAAGAATGTCTCACAGAAGGTCCAGGGGCCTCTGTATCCATAGCTCTATCCTCAGCAAAATTCTTCCTCTCCCATCTTCCATTCCTCTTAACAAAACCCATTCGATGAATAGTAGCCAAAGAGTAATAATCAGTGTGCCTTAATCCCTTCTTTGGCTCACTCTCACCAAATGTAATCCCTTGGCTTTGAAATAACTTCGTTAGAACCATGCCATAGGGTAAACTTGACTTCTTCTTCCCTCCACAATCAGCAATGTACCAAATGATCATCCGAGGCAAATTAATAGGCTTTCCAGAAACTACGGCATCCATAATAAAAATGTCTCTCTCAGATACATAATCAAATCTACCAGTCTTGGGAAACAATATTCTACTGCATATGTTGTGAAGTAACCTCAGCTCCAAAGGCAATTGGTTTGCAAATACTTCTTCAAACCCTCAAAATTTCTGTTCAACAATCTTGTGAGGGCAGGTGATCTATCCTCTGGGGCATAAGTGGATGGTCCAGACAGGGGCAAATCTAACAGTCTAGATAGAATAGTGGCAGTGATATTCAGTCCAATGCCTCTCACTACGCTCACTAAACCATCATCACCTCTAGTCAAATTTTTGTAAAACTTCTTAACTAGTGCAGGATACGTGGGACAATCCAGTGAACACATTTTCTCAAGTCCCATCTCAATCAACTGTCTACCTATTATAAAACCTTCATTCTTAAATAACTCAAAATCAACTTTTCTGCCGGTTGTAATAACTCTACTGGCAAGGTGATCTACCTGAAGAGTGGTAGCTGGAACAGGAGAACCACTCGGAGAAGATGTAGAAGATGAATCCGAAGACGGCTCACGAACGGGTCGTCGAACGGTTCGTTTCCTCTTCAATCCGGCACCACTACTGCTAGCTCCACGAGTTTTAGGTGCCATAGATCTAGATGGAGTGAATAATCAGAGGTTTTTGGAGTTTTGGAAGGTTTGAGAAAGCTTTGGAAAGAGTTTGAATGATTAGAAATGATTGAAATGTCCGTGGGGTCGACTCGTGCCCTAGATAATCAAACTGGGACCACGTCGAGTTGACTCGCGCAAAGCGTGGAGTCGGCTCCCGAGTAGTCACAGAGCACGGACCCAAAATCGAGTCGACTCGCGTAGAGTGGGGGTTGGCTCCCGAGTTTCAATAGAAACAGGGGTCGACTCCGATACTGTCCGAGTCGGCTCCGAGACCATTTCAGAGAAAAAAATAAAGATTCAGAGAATCTGAAATGAGTCCGGAATTTGATCTTTGGGTGTGATTAAAAATCATGGATTTTGAGAGATCAAATTGATATGAGTTCTAGATAAAATTTCCTTAAGATTTTGAGAAATTGAAAGAACTCTAGATACATTTCCTTAGGGGTTTCAAAATCTATTCCAAAGGATCACAAATCCCTAAT